>JAUZNJ010029197.1:0-41022 GCA_034780135.1 Jordanella pulchra | reverse complement strand
CAAAATCCTGCTGGTCTGTAATAAACAATTCCTAACTAAGTAACCTGGCAGCTGCGTTTGTAGCTTCGTCAAAATGGGAAAAAGTTCAAAACACAATCTTTCCCAAAGCATTTAGATAATCAACCAACGATTTATTCTGTTTACCTTAATTCTACTTTACTTTCACTTTGCTTTCTATGTCTTAACAAATCATCATCTGCATGTTCTAAGATCTGCTCTGTTTTTAGCCGACTAACAACCAGAGGAAGGCTGAGCTGGGATGCATGAGCAGAGATTAGTTCAGATGTAGCACCACTATGAAAGAATCATCAGCTTTGTTCTGCTTGTTATGGTCAATGTTTATATATTTGAGTGTTTCATTTAAAGCGTTTTAAAAAAAAAGGTAGTTTAGAAAAACAGCAGGTCACACCTCAGGGTGAGCCATGAGTTAGATTGAGCCAGTAGATCAGTTTATCTCTATGAAGAAAACAGTTTTCCTTTGATCTTATAAAATAAATCTTGGCAGCATGGCTACTTATGACACGCAGTGCCTTGGAAAAGTTTTCACCTTCTATTTTATGTTTAGTTGCCTTATAACTGGGGGTAAAAATGGATTGTTTGAGCGAACATGCCCGAAACTTTGCGGATTTTTTGGTTTATTCTTCAACAAACTGAAAATAGGTACTAAAAGAAAATACACAAAACTCCATCAGATGTGGCTTTTTGACACCTTGAACTCTGCAGATCCAGATTCTGCAGGAGATCTAGCTCTGAGCAAACAACATCTTCCAACTGAGATTTGTCTCAGTCCTACAGGAAAAAGTGCATCCCCTCCTTCATGCTGGACATTATTTACTTATTTATGTTTGTTTGACAAACCACTTATTCTCCATTGGATTGAGGTTTAGACTGGATCATTCCAACACATTTAAATGTGTATGCAAGGCGTTGTATGAGAGTAACCAGACTTGCACTGAGGTGACCTTCAAACTTTTCTGCTTGCCTTTTTATTTTGCTGCTATGTGCTGCAGGGTTAGAGGAGAGCGGTCGCTCTCTGCTGTCCGCTCTGCCTTTGTTGGGCTTCTTGATCTCCCTTGAGGTTGAAGGTTCACAGTCAGGGCAGACACAAATATCCTCCACAGCTCTAGGCGGTGAATCCGGTGTCAGGCGGTTCATACCAGCATACAAATGAGGGTGTGCTGTTTAAGGTCCTCTGTGCTTGATGTTATGTCACCTCTTCTTCTGACACCCATGAGTCCATAATACAGAGAACCGATGACTGCTGTCTAGACATCAGATGGCTCTGAAATGAACTTGGGATTAAATTAAAGCCTTTAAAGTTTGACATGTTTACAAGAAAGATTTAGAATCTCATTTGTTCTTCAAATCTGATTTATTGGTGGCATCTTTTGTCAAGATGCTTAAACAACAATGTTTTTGTTTTTTTTTAAAGTATCTTTAGAGTTTCTAAAAAAAAAAAACATTTCAAGAAAGCCTGTCTTACAAAAGTATTCCCATCCCTTCGACATGATTATATATCTTCAAGTTACAACGTTTACTGTATCTTTGTGAAGTATCTATCTCAGCGTACATAAAGCTAATCTGTTCTCTGTGAGGAACTATTAGTGAACGTTTGGCATAAGGATCAAAGCAGACAGCAGAGAAGTGAGGGATAAAGCTGTGGTGCAACTGCAAACCTCCAGAGACATGGCCGTCCAGCGAGCTCAGGGGTCTGCAACCTTTAAAATCTAAAAGGACAAATCGTTTAAAAGTTGTTTAGAGCCATAAATATTGAAGCTTTTTTTTGACTTTAGGACACTGTTTGACGTGGAAAATAAAACCCGCATAATTTCCAGGCTAACGACAGGAGTCGACGAGATCTTCACAAATTTTTTAGTATTTTAACATAATTCTGTTGTGAAAATTAAATCCAATTTTATTTTTCAAAACCCAATAGAGCTTCTAAGACTAGTACGCTTTATTTTACTGCATTATTTTCTTCTATATGTCATTTTAAGCCACTGTTTAGAGCCATTTTTCTGTGGTTCCAAAGATCCATTGCACCTCCAGACTCGGGTTGCAGACCCCTGTCCTCGCTTGATAGAGGAGCTCTGGGGGACAACAACGCGGTTGTGCATTCTCTGGCTGGTAGGTGAGACGAAAGCCAGTCAGGGTTTAATGTTTCTGACAAATCATATCAGGGTCACAGAAGGTCAATGAAGACACTGATCCAGTCGGGTCAGACCAACACTTGCATACAAAACATCAGTGGCAACTAACACTTTCCCCTTAGCAGACCACCCCTACAATGAAGTATGTATGGTGGTGGCAACATCATGCTGTGGGCTTTTGGGGGAAAGTAGTTGACAAGGAAGGTGGTCAATTGATCTCGACCAGTCCTTGAAGAAAGAGGACTGGAGTCTGAGTGGAGCTTAACCTTCCGGCAGGAGAAATACGCTAAACATAAAACCTGAGCTCCACACCTAAACCAAACTAGGAATAATTGTATCTCACAATTACTCACTACTAAGTGTTAGTCTAGATTTTAAAATCTTAACTGTTCAGAATTAACTGCTACAACACAGGAAAAGCTGAGGGAATGAATATTTTTTTAAAGGAACTGTACCAGGCTGAAGATGTCGTGATGTTTATGTCTTGGCTACTGATTTGAAGGTAAGTTTACTTTGTTCCTCACTCTGTTCTTTTCCTCCCTCTGATTCTGTCAGGAGAGACGCCCCAACGGCTGCTCAGAGACGCCATGAAACCCGCATCAGAGAAGGCCAAGGTGGCGGCCAAGACTCTGGCTGGAGCCGGCAGCGCTCCACATGAGCCCCGGCAGTACGTCTGATGGCAGAGGGACGATGCCTTCAATACGTCTTCATCCCCGCTTGCACTTACTGCAGATTTATCTTTTATTTGTGTCTCAGCTCTTTGTTAAATCTCAGGTCTTTTTATAAAGCCTTTTTACTGCTTTAACTGTCAGCAGAGTGTAAATGCAGAGTCCAGCTTCCTGCTAGTTTATCATGATGGTTCTTTTAATTTCATTCAGGCAAAGAAAAACAGCATCATGTTATGATTTCAATGGCAAACTGTGGAGGGATCATTAGAAAGCATAACATGCCTATAATGACACCGACAATCCCAACAGAATGAGCAACATTTTCAATGATTTACTGTGTAATAAGATCAGCCTGTAACTGTATGAGTGTGTCTGAGGTGCAATAACAAAACTTAATCATCTGATTCTGCTTCTTAAAGCTTCTTCTGAAGATTTTGTTTTGATTTCAATGGCTGCATTCCTTTAAGGTTTGAATTAAGAGGAATTTGGTTGTTTTGTGTCGAAGTCTTGGATATAAGTTATAATATGTGACAAATGTTCTCTGAGTTTTTTTTTTTTCAGGTCTTTTTTAACAGATGTGATCTTTTAATGAGCAATTCTTCAAATGTTTCATGTCAAAAATGTCAGAAAACTCGATTAAATGAGCTTCAATAAACTAAATGAAAACAGTTAAAATGTGCTTCTTGTTTATGGGTTCGTCTAACATCTTTGCACCCTGACCTTTAAAGGCTCATATTCAGGATTTTCAGCTGCACAAACCAAACAGGATGCACCCCCCACATTTTTCTGTTCCTTTGCTCAGCTGCACACATGAATAATTTACAGCGACTCGTTTATGTATAAAACATTTTTAATTATATTACAATGAGACAATACACAATACCTTCAAGTGTTTGCTAAAACGTAGCTAGCACCAGGTACTCGTGTAGACGCACTCATACACACAAAACCAAAAAAAAAAAAAAAAAAGGAACTTAACATCTTCTGTATGCAAATTACACATCTTCTATAAAGGAGCATATTTCACAGGTCTCTGGCACAGAACTCCCCCTCCTCTGCTCAGCACGTCAGTCCACAACTGCTTCTCCATTGTCCTCTTTGCTAAATTCCAAACCAGGCATCCACTCGGTGGTTCTTACTCTGGAGGATTTTAGCTCATTGTGTGAAGATGCGAATTTAAAAAAAAAAAAAAAAAAAGAAAGAAATAAAAGCCAAAAAGTGCAGAAACTGGAAAGCAGACCTAAAAAAAAAAACTAAAAGGTAGTTAAAGCTATCCATGTCGTTTAACATAAAATCAATTCTAATCAATCATGGCAGGAATAAAAGTGACTTTGTTTGGCAGGAATAACAGTTTTTATTGGAAGTCGCGATGTGAATTGTAAAAGCACCTGGTTTTGTTCTCCGTCTCTGATGTTTCTCTGTTATTTTCAATCCTACACGTTTTTGCAGAAAGCACACCACACCGAACCTATTCTCTGTATGACAGCAAAACGAAAGTAGGCATGGGCCAGTTTGGATACTCTAAAGATGTTACATTAGGGAACAATACCACAACACTAACACAAAAACAAAGATATCATCTCTTACGTTTAAATAAACCAGAGTTGTCTGTCTCATGAGAAGAAATGCAATACGCCCCCCCCCCAATCTGACTAGCAGAGTTCAGTAACAGGTGGGGGACGGGTAGCATCAGTCTACCTAAAAACTCTGGTAAATCCTGTAGTTTTTCTGTCATTTCATATCAATGGACTTTCAGTTAGAGATGCATTTCAATTCATAACACTACTTCTGTCAGCAGAAGATTTTTCCTTGAAAGAAAAAGTAAAATAGAAATGGTGAAAAATTTCAGGTCATACCTGAAAGAAAATCTCAAATCTGTATCGGTCAGGGAAAGCCTAATTAATGTGTGCATTTCTCCTTAGTGACGAACGAGTTTGGTCCTTTTACTTCCTCTGAACCAATCACTGGCCCATGCCTCTTTATATATCCGCTGTAGTCAGTAAGGGGAACTCAAACAGTCTTTAACTGGTACAATCTGTTGTTTGTAAAGAAAATAATGTTTTGTTTTTTTCTCTCCCCAAGGCACATCATTGCAGGAAATTCTATCCCCACCTATCCCATCCCCCTTATGAAACATAACCAATCAGCTGCTTCATAGTGTGTGTGCTTTTTTTGTTAATTTATTTAGTTTTTTTCCTTTTTCTCAAGGACAACTGCATCATTATAATCTCATATCTGGCTTCCTGCTCCCCTCTATCCTTTTTCAAACGGGAGGTTCTGTGCGAGAGAATCATTAGACGCCTTTAATTTTGTTACACTCAGTTGTTCGTTTCAACCAACAAGGGCGGCTTTTTTTTTTTTTTCCATTTGTTTGTTGTTGTTTTTGCTACAAACAGTCATGTACAAATGCTCTGACATGAATGTAAACTCTGTATGACCAAAAGAAAATAAAATTTAACCTGGGGTTATTTTTTTTTTGCCCTCCTGCAGTGTATGGAGAGAGTGCAGATAGGAGGTAAAAAAAAAAAAAAAAAGCAAACAAATAATAACAAGTGTTGGTCACCATAAATGCACCACAGAGTAAAAGCAAAGTAAACCACCTGCTTGTCTTTAGAAATCCCTGCCCTGCCCACCCTCCCTTGTCTGAAAGCACAAGATGGTCATATTGCTGTGAGTTGAGAAGTCCCCCTGATTGATGGGTAACACTATTGTTTGTTTGTTTTTTCAGTTTGGGTCAGACCACCTGGGAGCTCAGAGGATAACACCTTAAGCTGCCATTGATTATTCTTTTATCGCTCCTCTCCCAGTGGTTCCCGCAGAACAAACTTTTAGTCAACATACAATAACTGCAAAAAAAGACAAAAAAAAAAGAGAAAAAAGATGAAGAAGCGTCTGGCCCAGACGTTTTTTTAGCCCCCGCTGGTATCAGTCCGGTAGAGGTGGTGGTGGAGCGGCGGCAGGGTGGGACACGACTGGAAGCTGCCATGGGAGTTCACCAGTGTTTGTTTTTCTGTTTATTTCCATGACAGAGAGGTGGCTGGGGTTCTGGAAGGGGTGCGGCGGTTCGGAGCAAACATCGAGAAGCAGCATGGGGGAGGAGGGAGGGGGGATTCTGAGGTCCTCCCGATGCCCCTTCTGCTTCTGGAAGCGTTGAGAAGACAAGTAGAAGGAGGGGGGAGTGTGACCTGAGTTGGGGGAGGCGAGGAGGAGGAAGAGGAGGAGGAAGGCTCACCAAGGCACAGAATGACAGCAGGAGAGTCACCCAAGAGAGAGGGGGCCAGTGTACGGGCTCCCCTGCCCCCACTCTCCCTTCAACAAGCCTGGCGTCCTGTCTGTCTGTCTCTTTTATATAGATATATATTTATAGATATAGATAGATATACTCACTCTTTTTTTGTAATTTTTCAAGCTTTAGATAACATTTAGGAAAATATAATACAAAACTCAGTACAAGAAATATAGACTACACTAGCTGGTTTCACTTTAAGTGAGGAGTAGCTTCTTTTCTTTCCAGGGTTTTTCTTAGTATAGTTTTGTATTTTTTTGGTCAGACCCACCCGCCGTAGTGGACGGGCTGCTTTTCTGGTTTTTGTTTTTTGTTGTTGTGTTTTTTTTTGTTTTTTTTTAAAGTGCCAAGCTCTACAGACTGCAAGAGACGAGGGCTGGGTGGGTGGGTGGAGGGGGGCTACCGATAACTAACACCATCAGAGAGCAACAGGAGAAACTCGTCCTTCCATGGTCACTCTTGTGAAGGAGTTACAGTCAAAAGACGGGAGGGGATAAAAAGTAAAAAAGAGAGCAGAGAAGAAAAGATAATTACTTCTGTTAGAGAAACTGAAGGAGGGTTATTGTTCTACACAGAACCAATCCCCCCGTTTTTTCCCCAGTTTTAATTTCCCAGCTTTGACCGGTTAATCGGACTCTCTAAGTGCCCGGGAAGAAAGCGACAGAGCTGCAGAGAAGTTTCCATTTCATTATGCTAGATGGTGCCGTGGAGACGGGGGTCAGGATCGGTTAGTGAATCCGACGCAAAGGTTCAGTTTACCATCTACAGGCTGACGAGGAACAAAACACAACAAGAAAGACAAATCTCC
Source organism: Jordanella pulchra (assembly GCA_034780135.1). NCBI lineage: Eukaryota > Metazoa > Chordata > Actinopteri > Cyprinodontiformes > Cyprinodontidae > Jordanella > Jordanella pulchra. The sequence goes on along the minus strand of JAUZNJ010029197.1, from coordinate 34,110 downwards.
CAATAACAATAGCTCGTGGTCCACCAGGATCACTTCAAAACTTAAGAGGAAGCCTCTTATTGCTACATCAGTTAGCTACTGAGAAGGAGGGAAAAAAAAACAAAAAAAACAAAAGATTTATAGCTGTAGGAAAACTCCTTCCTTCTTCTTTTCTCTCTGACTTAGTAGTCCATCCACACCATCTGGTGGTATAGTGTAGTGGTCAGTAGTGTGGAGTTAGTGGTTAGGCAACCCAACCAGAGGGAGACACAGAGATGTGACCAGGATCTATTTACACCGTTTCTGCTCTGCTGCAGCTCTGACGTTTCTCCCGTCGTGTTCGACAGACCGACTACAAAGATCCACACTAACTAACGGTGGCCTGGCAGTGCTTTCAGGACATGATGCAGATGGAAAAAAATCCGACTTGGTTACGCTTTTGGACCTTTGGATTGTTTCTCATTAGCAAAGCTAAAACTTTTAGACATTTTTTTTCACGTCATAACCATAAACCCCCCAATGTGCTTTATTGAGATTGTATGCGATGGAGAAGCTTAGAAGCTCTGGAAGTAAACTTTTTGGACACATAATGCGCCGAAGAAAACTACGGAGTGGTGCTTAAATCACAGCCACGCCAGGGTGACACATGGCAGAGCCAACAAAATACTTTTTTGAGGCACTTCTGAGCTTAGTTTAGCATCTGTACAACCTAAAGGAGATGGATCTCATTGAGAACATACTCCAAGCGTTATTACCTTCACATAAAGCAGTTTGCTGTAGGACACTTAAAGATCCGCTGCCGCAGGGATTTCTATAAGTACGGTTTGGGAAATGGATGCTGCTTTTCGATACACTGGCTTTTGAGGTCCCAACTTTGCATGTAATGCTGCCGCAAGAACAAGTGCTGTTTCTTTTTTTTCTTTTTTTTTAGTGCAAAGCCTTTTATGAATTGTAATGCCTCTGGAGAATGAATGTAGCGGCGATTAACAGGTCAAAGCTGCTCACCTTTACCCCTGCAGAACCATCTGATAGAAAAACACCACAAACTCTCCTCTGCACTGTCTGCGCCTGCAGAAAACTTCAGGTCAGAAGGGGCTGTGGGAGGGGAGGGGGGGTCATTGGAGGCAGGATACGTTAGGGGAAGATTGTGGTTAGGTGCGGGGGTGGGGGCTCAGCTATCATGTCAGCCTGCAGAGTTGTGGCCTGGAACCGGTGGAGTCTGTACCGCCGTTGTAGACTGCTCTGATGCAGGTAGCAGGCGGCGATGGAGAATCGGGGGAAGAAAGCGGAAAAGTCGGGAGAACTGCTTGTTTGAGCCTAACAGTGGTGTGGCTGCAGTCTGTGGGAATGTGCGGCTGTGTAGCTGGTGTCGCTGGAGCTGCTCTGGACGCTGTAGTGGTCCTCCTCCTCTTCCTCCTCACCGTCGCTGATGCTGTCTACGCTGTCCGCCTCCACTGGTGTGAACTCCACACCCTCGATGTCCACCTCTGCTTAAACAAACACAGGAAGAAAAGAGGAGAAAGGTTGGTTTCTGCTGAACTGCAGCACAGAGTCGTGTCTGCGGAGCGAAGGAGGAGATCTTTGTGCTCCTGCAAGTAATCCCCATACATTAATACGGAACTACATCGGCGTTTACCACATGCGGGATTATTAACACACTAAAGCCGCCCAAAGCTCAGCAGGACAGGGGGCTCAGAGACTCATCCATAACTTCAGGATTTGGAGCAAACGTCTCAATCTGATCTACCAAACGGCTCCTGAAACATTCAGACACAACCTGATCCAACCACAACTCAAAGGGTTTTGAGCGCAGCCTGTTTTCAGCTCCAACACTGACAGCCTTCTTATCTCTGAACACCTGCTCACCGACACAACGGGTTCTTCTGACTTCTCTTCAGATTTTCTGGGGGGGGTGTTTTTACATATAAAACACCAGCCTGACCTCAGATCGTCTGTTATTTCTGCAGCTGACATTACAGCTTTTGCATCAGTTCTGCATCAGGAACTAAAACGCTTGTTTATCTGAGATGCTCACATTTAACTCAAGGGGGACCAGCCTGACAACATGGCTGGGGATAATTGTCTGATCTGACTGATCCTTCAGGGTGTGGCTGGATGTGACAGTGAGACTGCTTCACTTCATCAAAGCAGTACGGCCCGTTTATTACATCACCAAAGTATTATGTCCCATTTTCCCTTTTAGCCATGTCTGTTTTATTGAGATTTTATGCGATGAACCAACACAAAGTACTGCATGATGGTGAAGTGGAGGGAAAGTTCAGCACGTCTGATAAAAGATTTCACTAATTTATTTCAAAACTAACCCTTTTTTCCTCTACAAATGCCCCTCCACAGCATAATGCTCCCACCGCTATGTTTCATAGTTGTATTGATGGTTGGTTCAGGCTGATGTTACTTTTCTTCCAAACATTGTTTAGCATATATATTCACAATATATGATCAGTCCTAAACTGAAAATAAATCCTAAACTGCTTTTACTGAGAAAACTGATTTTTTTTTTTCAGTAGAAAAAAAAAAAAAGATTTGGACAGAAATGACCAGATTACATCCCAGATTAAATATTTGTAGGATTTTATTATCAGCAGAGTTCATCAGTCATCACAAGTGAGCTTAGATGAACAGTTTGATGGATTTATGGTCAGATTTTATGATATCAAAGTAAAGGGCATGGATGGCACATTTTTTCAGCGCTTTATTAGTGAATTTGAAGATGTGTGCATCTTTGTGTTGGTCTATCAGATATAATCAAATTGAAAGACATTAAAGATAGTGGTTTTATTATGACATAACAGTAACTGCTTCCTTTAAACTGACTTCATTGGGACAGATTAAATAAAGTTTCCTCGGTTCTGTATGATGTTCTTTCTCAGTCAGACGTCAGCATACCTTGCTCTGAGTCGGTGGAAATGGTAGAGCCCATGCTGTCGGTGCGGATGCGCTCCACGGATCCCGACACGGAGAGCTGCTCAAGGCGGCGTTTGAGGTAGCGGTGCTCTCTTTGAAGCTGCTCCTTCACGTTCAGAGCCTTCCTGTCCTGCTCCTCTAGCTTCTGCAAGACAAAAAAAGACCCCACAATGCAAATGTAAAAAAAACAGCGTAAATAGATTTAATACCCTGATGTAGAAACACACGTTTTAGTTGGTTTTACTTTAAATGCAACTTAAAATGATTGGCATTGCCTTCAAAGAAAGGCTTGCTGACCATTCCAGTTTTTGAAGTTGTTCTCTGACTTTTTAAACCCCCCCTTCACAACTCATGAAGCTATGAGTAACATTAGATGAAAAGCTATTTTTTATTATAAATGTATATCTGCCTTACATTAATGGGAGGTTTCTGTTTTTTTTAAGGTTGCCTAGCAGATATGGGCCTCTATATCACATCATATTTATGCTAAAGGAAAACAGGAAATCATGAACTGCATGAATGGAACCAGTGATTTTTCTAAAAACATGTTTTTTCCGAACAATTAAAAATGTGCTTTATTAATAAAAGTGTTTAGATGAAAGGCTGGTTTTGTTTCAACATTTCCAGGCAGAGTTTAAACAAAAGCAGTAGAACATGAATTTGCTTCTCTGCTTTTTTTTTTTGAGCTTTTTATGGCACTAGTAGCTCGTTTTTCTGACATTAGGCTGACAGGAAAGGGGGTATGAGAGAGGGGGAGAGACATACGGGAAAGGACCACAAGCCGGATTTGAACCTGGGTCGCCGGCGTCGAGGACTAAGGCCTCCGTACATGGGTCGTACACACTAACCACTGCTCCACCTGCACGCCCTGCTTCTCTGCTTTTAATCAATCTTTGTTGCAGAAAACTGTGGCTTTTTAGTAACTTTTACAGCTATAGGATCTTTCTCCTTACAACCAGATCTCTTTTAAAACTGCTAAAGTTCCACATAAACACATTTAATGAGTCAAGTAGGTAGAACAGTAAGATTTCCAGATCAAAAGAGTAAATAAATACATAAACATAAGCACCACAGTCAAATTCTGACTCTGTTTGGGGTTATATTTTGCTCTCATGTGCATCTGAAAGTTTTCGGTGGTAAATCGAATTCAGCCTGGGCCCTGAGGCCTCCTGTGAAACAAGAAGGCACGACACAGTGACGAGAATCAGCATGCAGCGTCTGAGCAGACAGGACTTGCGCGGTAAACAGGAAATGAAGGGTTAAAACCCTTGACGTTTCAATTTTCCATCCAACCACAGTGTTGCTGCCTGTAAACACCACGATCAGTGCAGCATGACCTGAAGTGTACGCAGAGCCCCACCTTCTGCAGCCCAGCAGTCCATGCATGAACAAGGTTTCTTAAGCCTTTGATATTTTTGCCTCTTGTGCAAACGGCAAATCTTTGCATCTCTGAGCTACAAATGTCACGAAACATGGAGGAGCTGCTTCTATACAAACTAAACATCCCATTATCTTCTTATCTGGAGATCAGCCACCAAGCCCTCTGCTCAGTCCACTTTGTTGACTCATTTGTTAAGCTTGTTTTTCTTCCTTTTTGAAACTACTGTAAGCGACAATTGCAAACAAAAGAATAAATAAAAAAAAAATAAAAAAAAAACACCAAAGCAAAAAATAAAAAATAAAAAAAGGAGCAAGAATTTTCCTGTTTTCTTTTCAAGGGATGTTTTTATTTGGATGTGCTTTTGCAAACAGAAAAGGAACAACTATTCATACTGTCTAACAGTGCACAGTTATAAACTGCAATTACAGGGATACCCGGCTGATTGTTTTATGCATAAATATAATATAAAAGTTTGTTTTTATAATGTGTACATCACTACATGTAGTGGAAAACTAACACTGTAACTAACAGCCCTCTGCACTAGGAAACAGTATCATGCTGCGGGACTGTTTCATATTAAGGACAATCTTATGTAATATAAAAGGGATGATAGTTAAAAACAAGCATTCATCAATAAAAGTCTGTTTCCTTGGATTACATGTAGCAGTATCAGGATATTTAAGAAGTTAAACGCCCTTTAAGAGTTTATGTTTTTGTAAAGAGTTAAGTTGACTTTTTTTTTTTTCATTCCATGTTTGTTGCTAGTTTTATGTTGGTCAATCATATAAAATCTGATTTTATTGATGTATATCTGACTGTCTGAAGTGGAATATTAAGCACTTTGGTGGAATAAATACATAAAAAAAAAAAAAAAAAACTTCACAAGCTGTGGTCGTGTGGATCCGCAGCAACCAGCCTATAAGTGCAGGGATCTCATTTCTCTCATGCTCTCTTTAAGTACCTTGATGTGCATTTTGGCCCTTTTCAGGAGGCTGAGGGTGGTGTGTCTCGTGCTGTCAGGACCCAAAGGAACCAGCTTCTTCAACTGCTCCAAGTAGAGCCTTAACTTGGCACGTCTGCAAGCAAGAACACAAGAACAAAATGAGTCAGCATCTGTCAAAAAAAAAAATAAAAACAAAACAAAAACAAAAAAACAAGTGAGTGCACCCACACACCAAAACAGAAACACAAACCCACACAGACACACACAGGTCGACAGGATTGTCCTCAAACAGCAGAAGCTGCTCCTTCGATCCTCTGATTATTAGGGTGAGAGTTTGTGATCCAACATTTTTAAAATTGCTTTGCAGCATTACAAAAGAAATAATATAAAATATTCAGCTATCATTGCGACACTAATGTGTGCTTTACTGCAGATAGAAAAACGCTTCAATGCTTCATCAAGCTCCAAAACAAATCCGAACATTTGGATGCAAATTCCAAAAACCCAAAGCAGAACAAGAAAACTGTGATATTTGTTTTAGACATGGACAAAAGAAAAAAACTACTATTGAATTCCCGGATCTTACTTTTATATTTCTATAAAAAAAAAAATATAGAAAAGGGGAAAAAAAGAACCATTGTGGAGCTTAAGTTTAGAAAGAAAGCACTATTTAAATCTAGTTCTTACACGTGTTTCACTCAGTAACAGGTGATTCAGGATGCTAGACTCTCCTCACACTGTGTGAAAGCTTTCATATTGTTTCATTTAACTCATCACAGAGCCTTTTATGGTTTTTATGACAGCAGTTTCACCAGAAACACTAACATGTGAAACCTGCAGGGATAGCAGCTATCAAAACTGCATTGAAAATGTGCCCCAAAAAAACTTTAAAAATCCCAGTTGATCAAACTGCCAGCAGTGATGTGACTTTCAGCTGTTCCAATGACTTTGATGCTGACAGGCATCCAAGAGACGGGAGACTGTGACCCTAGAAACGCCTGAATTCAGGCTAAAGCCCTTCAGGCCGACAACCCCGGACCCTGGGGTAAACATCGCTCTGGATGCACCGCTAGGATGTTTATTTAGGTGATAGCGAGGACAAGGCGGATTTCATCTGTGTGCAAGAGGAGCTAATTTCTCTTGATACTGTATCAACATCAACTAAACCCCCTTTCTCTGTTCTGACTCCATTCAGATTTGCTCAGAAAAGCCTTTCAGCTCTCCATTAGCCAAGCAGGTCTGTGAACAGTTTCTTTGTTCTGAGCTCTACACCCCACCCCACCCACCCCACTGCAGATTCTCCAGCTCCTTTGGCTCAACGGTAAACAAACTCCTAACAATGTGAGATCTCCTCTGACCATCACAACAAACCTAATCAGAGGCAGCAAGTACAAAAGTGTCGTCGGGGGGCAGAAAACATCTTTTGCGTGTTTTTCAGGAAGGGCGTCACCTGCGTATTTCATAGAACCCGCCTGTCATGAGCAGAAGTCGATCACGGCCCTCGGGCGGCAAGAGAGTCTAAACATGCTGAGTGAAAAGGACACGTTAGGTTCTGAGGGATCTGGGTTTTTTTTTTGGTATTTTAATGTGTAGGAAATATGAACGAATGCCCACTTTCTGCAGGTGCATAGAGGTGTTCCACGAAAGAGGCCGTGTGAAAGTGCTCTGGCTCTTTTAACCCCCCCACCCCCACCCGAGGAGGGGGGAAAAAAAATAACTCAAACCGAACCCCTTCAACTCCCTGCTCCACCCTGCCAACACCAACACACCCTGGTCCCACTGGAAAACAAGTGTCCTCTGAGGTCAGGGGTGGGGGGCCATCCCCAGCCTGCTCCAGTCCAGCCACATGAAGTGCTTGGTCTGCTGCCAGGGGGAAGCAGGCAGGAAGGAGCGGGGGGTCTGTTTTTTTGGGAACAGGAGCGAGGTCTGAGCTGGTAGATGACTTATTCTGGGGTTGAGAAGAAGGGCCCTTTCAGTGCAGTGTGCTCAGCTGCAGCAGGAATCATCCAAAGGGTAATTTGAGCCAAACGTCATGCCCCCCCCAACCCCAACCCTCTCCTTCTCTTGTGATACAATAACAAAAACAAGGCGTTTTCCCCAAAATACTGTGCCTCACTATCCGCTTCCTCCCTGTAGAAAACTCTCAGATGTTCTGATTTATTCTAAATCTATGCTAACCCTAATTGGGAAAAACCTTACAGCCACTTCAACGTTTCTCCTATTTTGTCACAACACAACAAACGTAAGCGTATTTCATCACTGAGTCCGACGACCAAAAAAAACTGAAAGAAAGAAAGAAAATCCTGGGTTTCGAACAGTTAAACAGCAGAGAAGTCTGCTGTGTTTCCACCTTCATCAGCCCTGATTTAAGATTTTCTTTGTAAAAGCACCTTATGCTGCATTTATTATTTCCTTTAGGTATGCCTCAACCAGCTGTATGCATCTACAGAAGGAGATTTTTGCAGAAAAAAATAGCCACATTTCTGCCGTTACTGATAAATGACATTTAGCATCTGACACAACTAACAAATGGGCTTTGTTGAGGCCATTCTAACACATGAATGTGTTTTGATGAAAACCATTGGAACTCTGGCTGTATTCTAGCAGGACGGTGAATTTCTCGCTGTTGCCCCATCTGTTAACTCTCAGCAGCTTACCTCTAGAGAAGCAGATTGTAAAACTGTGCAGAGGGGCTCATTTTCTGAATATTAAAGATATGATTTTAACTTTTCACAGATATGGGGCGGCCATGTTTTAGGCCTAAAACGTATTTCCTTCTTTTTACAGATTATATACACACCTTCTAATCATCCAAGTGTTGTGTTCTAACTGTTTTATTGTATCGTGTTTTTATTCCGCTATTACTTTTCTTCATTCATGTAAATTCATGTGTTCATGTAACTGTTCAGCAACTGTCCTTCGTCTGATCTGAACTATACAAATAAACTTGCCTCATCCTGTTAACTTGTATATTTTGGTAACTTTATTTTCATCAGTGTTGATATTAAAATCTGATCTTTGCACATTTCATTATAAGAAAGCAGTTGTGCACATTTAATAGATATATGACATTTAGAGATGATTTTGGGGAAGATTAAATTCATGTTTACTACATGTGTCAGAAAAATGAACCCAACCATTCTGTATTGGAAACAAACATGCTTTAAAATACAGGATTTAAGGTATGAAGCCGGACGTGTGAAAATATTAGTGTTACGTGTGATCATACATTTCTTAATTTAAGCCGATGCAATATGGTTAGAAAGGCAGCCAACAATAGCCACAAGAGATTTGTATTGAAACTTAGGATAACATGACATTTAATAAATATTAGCTTTGAATCATCAGTCAGTGACCAATGACTGTGATGCATATTGAAATATCAGAAACGTGTGTAAAAGTCATATCATCAGTATTAAATTAAACCATATCTCGATATGTATTGATATTGAGTTGACAAACAAACCCCTTAACGAACCGTTTTTGCATCTATACCATAAAAGATATCGGCATAATTGCTCATTTTATATGCATTAATAAAACAAACCCCCCAAAAAAGACTTCTGTTATATCTGCATTAGAAACGATTTACCAGATGCATCAAAATGTGTCCAAAAATGATCCATTAAGATTATTTTTGATGTAACCAGATGCCAGAAGTAATGCCCAATTCTTCCTCTTGATCCACCCAAAGTGATACATGCACCCCTGTTAGCAGGATGCCAACATTTTTGTTCAAGCAGCGCTTTGTGTTCCGGATGCAGGGTTTCGTTCAACCCAGCATTGTGTCTGTGACAGCTCTCTTTGCAGCACCATGTGCTTCCCTGTCACCAGACCCTCAAACTGTTTTTCCTCAAGAGTGCACAGCTGATTTGCGGTGGGGGCCGAGACCCTCACTCCCTCACGTTTGTTTTTCCTAAGCCGAGCCTTGGTCACGCAATGTTTATCAGATCGCCGTGCCAGGAGTGGCGCCCGATGGAGGTGGACACCGTGTCCCTAAAAGTTTAGAGCGTCTGACCTGTGTGGTCTGGGTCAGAACAGGATGCTCTTTGATACAAACAGCAAGAGGCGTAGTTAGGGTCAGACAGGAGTTCAAAGAAGTCAAAACTCAGAGTTTTATTGTGTAACAGACACAATACACAATGATTAAGCTGTTTTCAATCTACCCCCCCCCCCCAGGGATATGTTGTGTTTATGTTATTTTTGCACAGCTGAGACTGTGCAGAAAATGGACTTTAGTTTTCTTTGAACTAAATCAAGCTTTTGCATTAATTTGACTTTATTGAAGCCGTCACATTTAGGTTTTTTTGTCTGCTTGCATTCATAGCAATTATTTACAACTAGTTCTCATAATTCTATCATCTTTGCTCAGGAAATTTAGCAGATTGCTGGTATGATGGCCTGAGTAAGATACAACCAAAAAAACTAGTCCATCAAACAAGGGATGAGAGATATTTTAGGTGTCATTATTTCGAATAAAAAAAAAAGAGAGAGATTTTAAAAGTGAAATTTGGAAGTTTAAAAACTAAAAATGAAATAGTTTCAAAGGTAAATGTCCTTATTTACTCAGGGACTCCAAAGAGTTTTACACTCCATTCATCCGTTCACCAAACAATGATGGGAGTAAGTTAGATTGTAGCAACAGCTGTCTTGCAGCTCACTGACACAAGCGAGGCTGGGCTCTGACTTTTATCTGTTCAGCAATGCGGGTGAAGTGTCTTACAAAAGGACACAACAACCGGGGTTTAAACCAGCAACCCTATGGTTGCAAGACGTACTTCTTCATCCTGCATCATGGCAGTAATGGCAGCTTCTTCATGGCAATTTTTAAGAGTATTTTACCAGAAGGACACTTTTTTTTTGTTTAAATTACTAATAATAAAAAAAGACAAAAAAAAATTTAACTGTTCAATTTGGCATGTAAGAGGCCAAAAAAAACTCTAAAAAGTCTAAACATGCTGTGTATGATGAAGGTCTTTTCAAGATTTTGAGAGAAACCTTTTGAGATTTCTGTTGTTTTTTTGGTGTCCAGCTGAACCAAGCCGAGCAGGAAATGAACCCAAAGGGTTAAAAGAAATAAATAACAGCAGCAGGTTAACAGTGAGAAGCTGAGCTTTTTTCAGAGACATCACCACCTGACTGTTTTCATGAGCCGAGTACCACGGGAGGATTTGTGTTTAACCTCTGGCCTTGTGTTTAACCCCCCACCCCCCCACCCCCGCCTTACACACACACACACACACACACACACACACACACCTTTCCTCTGCATCAGGGACTGGATGCCAAAACAAATCCAATACTCTAGGGGGGTAAAAGGAACTCATAAAGGACACACTCCTAAATGTGAAATGCATTTTTTTTTACTGCAGAACTTCTTTCTTTTTTAATATAAAATCTGCTAACACAAACAACTTGTTCTGTTGACTAAGAGACTCTTGGACATTTTTACAGATACACTTTCAGAAATATTTATAAAAGACTGAGTCCTTATTCACAGACATAAACACACGGTGTCCCTCAGCAGGCTTTGTGTGTGCCCACAAAGAGCTATAGGGCCTGAGAAGGCAACCTAGTGCAAACAGCAAGTCTTCGGCCGTCACTCACTGAGCTGTTTAATGAACTTAAAGCGATGCATTCCTTTTCCCACGCATGTACGATGGAGTCGCACATCTGGCACGGAGCCTAGCCAGCAGAACGGAGGTCGGAGGTCATCAGAAACTCCACTGCGGTTTTTCTTCCAACTGCCAAAGTTGGCTCGCTATATGTTCCCGGCTAAAGTTAAAGACAGCGACGTGTGAAAACGTACAGCTCTGGTGTTGTTTTCACCAAAGCCTGCAAGACATCGGCAAACAAGATGAAGTGAAAGAGTAAAGAAATGTACATGATGTACTGTAACTGCAACAATTATAACTTCTGCATAAATATTATTAAAACTGTATTTTAGTTGATTATAACTTTTAAATGCTACTAAACTGGCTCCTGAGGCTTTTCACAGAAAACATAAACCCCAAAACTTGGTCATTTTTACTAATTATTAATAATGTAAATATTTCCACAGTTTCACGTTCTCATGATCACATCTAAAAAAGATTCTGAATTTTTTTAAAGCTTTTAATCTTGAATTGTGTACAACTGAAAATCATTTATTAATGTAGTGGAAGATATTCACAATTTGATAGTTAAATAACAGTCACAATTTTATGCGCCTAATTTAAACAATCTTTTTTTTTTTCTGTCATGCACCCAGTGATAATCTTCTGTTCTTTCCAGCACAACTTTTTAAACTTCAGTCCTCCTTCCTCACAGTATTGAGTTTATACTGAATAAAACACAAGTCAAAGGTATATGCTGAAGAAATAAACCAGCTTCTAGAAAATTTATTAGCTGCCATTTGTTTACTAAACAAATATAATATTCTGGGAAACTAAAAGAAATGTACATCTTTCTAGTAGGCACGTTAATCACCAGCTTTATCACGATACGATATTATATAGATTTGTTTATACAGCAATACAATGTTTGATGAGGTCACAGATACTTTCAAGGGGCAATTTGGATTTAAGTCGAAGGTCTTTCATCGATATGATGTGATACTGTATGTCAATCTAACACAATTTATATTCATATATACTAAATAAGCAATTCAAATTTAATTTGATCATTTTCTTTCTTAGCTCTTACAGCCATTGGACATTTAGTTAAAAAAACAAAAACACTTTAGTGAGGCCTTGCAAATTTCAAAATAAAGTTGAGAATGATGATTAAAATTTTATTTTTACATTCATGTACTTGGAACTCTAATCATCATGATGGATGTATAGATGTGGACTTATGTTTATAACGCCCCAAGGTGGGGATGATGACTTATGGGTGTGGCCTTAACTGGAAGCACAACGCCAAATAATTTTTATTTTTTTTTTTAACCAAGGACCCCAAACAATCTTTAGTCATCTCTAGACTTAAAGGTGCATAGTCATGTTCTACGTCATTTTGCATTCAAAGGTTGTTTTTTTTTTTTTTGAAAGATTAGCACGTCCAGTTGGTATTTTATTTTGTCATTTTTGTTTGCTACGCTTAGTTTTTGCCCAAATTGTTAGCTAGTGAAGCTTTCTGTGTTTATTGACAATATCAACAGAGGTACAATACTGTGCAGAGGCTAAAGACTTAAATAACCGTGGGATTGCAAATGGTGTTCACTGATGTGGGAGCTAAAGCTGCAGTCTTACTTAATGCTGCGTTCTGGTTTGTGTTTGTTAGGAATGGAAACTTTATTTTTTCTTGATGGTCTAATAGAAGTCTCCAGAGAAAATTCACTACAACTTCTATCTGCTATAAATGGGTTTATTTAACTGGTCTTTGACCATGCTGAGCTTTCCATTTACTGCGAGGTGTTGCAACACGGTTGAACTCTCTGATAGTTCAGTGGTACCGCCAGCAGAGGGCGCACACGTCTGATCACCAAGCCCAGTGCTGGAATTCTATTTAGGCTAAAGTAAGACAATCAAAGTGACAATAGGATTGACAATGTCTGTATATGACTTTATATTTTGATGATCAAATGTTGTCTGTTCTTGACCATGCACCTTTAAAAACACAAAAGACACCTAACCTACACCTAGTTTTAAAAACTTGATACCAACCCATGCCAAAAGCTGACATGTCAAAAATAATAAAACAAGGATTCAAACCATAATTTTAAAGGTAAAATGAAACCTTGATTATCCGTGTAGCTTTGACTGAAAAAAGAAAATTGCCCCTCCATGTGCTCCAAATGATAGTACTTAACTGAACCTGACATTTCTGTTATAATTCTAGAAGTCTTTGCTGCTCTGTAAAATTACAGCTTTACTCCCGGTGATGCAAACAAAGGAGCAAAAAATGTAAAGTAGATTAAAAAAAAAAACCTTCTGCAAACATTTTCCGCCTGTTCCCTTTGCAGCGTGTCTACCCTGTGAGAGGCATCGCGTGAGTTCGGATCACCGTAGTGAGAGGCCCTGGAATTTAAAGCTGCCAGCGGAGCGCCTCTACATCTGGTTGGCAGGTTCCCGAGGAAAACAAGGCGCATGGAAGGAAAGGTTGGAAAGAGAACCTACTCAGGGGCCCAGCCCAGAAAACTACACACACGCAACCCCTCAGCAGAACTTCATTAGTCTCCCTGTCACCCTCTGGGCCCACTAGACATGTTTACATTCAACACAAAGCTGGAGCACCGTCTCGGGGAAGCCAGCTCAATAAGATGTTACCGAGACAGTTCATGTGAAACTGGGGGGTAGGTTCACCACGCCCACGTCAGCGACACGAAAGGCACACACAGCCGAGACATGAGAGGCTTTTATCACCACGATATGAAATGTCAGTCGTCTAGGTGAAGCTGTGTTTGTTTTCTATCCTCGAAGACACCACGCCCACTGAGAGCACTGACAGCTTAAAAGAGGTGAGGCAGACGGGTACAATCCCCCCCCCCCCAAGGCAACTGAAAGAACATGAAGCTCACTTACACTCACATGATTTCAACTCTGACACGTAGGCAGTAAACACAATCTCCCTATAGAAAAACTACAAAACTTTTTTAAAGTCTCCAGCATGCTTCAAGTTTGATTGAAGCACAGGAAATAGTAGTATTGCTGTGCAGCTGACACGTAGTAACGCCGCCATGCAACAAACAGGAATTTCCACTGGGCGTGCTTGGGAATGCCGAGTAATTGGATTCATTTGATTGTTTTGGTGTACTGAAACGATCCCCTTGTGTGAGTACGGATCACTGCAAAATCCCTTTCACAGAGCAGCCAGCTTACAGTGGTGTTCAGGGAAAAAACACATGTCGACTGGATTTTAAAGAGGGGAGCATGTGTGCGAGCAGACATGGGAGGGGAGGTTTTCTCCTCGGTGCGTCTCGGAGCACGATGTCAAATGACAGACCCCGAGCTTTAACCGTGTTCTGCTGCGTGTGCCGAAAACACATCTGCAGAGTTTGCACGGACTAGCAGGGACAAGTTCCCAAAGCTCAATAAACACATCAAACTCTTATTATAGAGAGCTTTTATCGTCAGCTCAGTCAATGATTAACGAACAAGAATGTGATGTCCTGACAGACAATTTCTGGCTCCTGGTTGGTTGATAGAGAAAAGCAAATAAAACACTTCAGGAGTCTTAATTTGAGAGAAAATTTTCAAATGTTTTCTGTATCTTCCATTTAGCTCATTGTGGCTTAAAAAGTGAAATAATATACCAGGATTCATGTAGGAGGTTAACACGTAAAAAGAAGTCCTGCATTTAAAACTTCTGAATTTCAGGCTTTTAAAAGATAAAGATAATTACAGTTTTTTTCACAATAGGTCTTAGATGCAAAAAAACAAAGTATTTTTTTTACTGTTTCTTTGAATGGATATGTAATTAATTTCTATTTATTTAAAGATATTATACAAACAAACAAGCTGCATTTGTTTATTGTGTTTGTTGTAGTTCAGGCTGAGGAGATCTGTTTTTTTTTTCATTTTTTTATTTTTATATCAAGCCAAGGCCTTCAGCTCAAAATAGCCTATATATCCTATGGCAATCGGGCAGTTTTTTGGTTTGCTTTGTAAATTTGAATAATTTTTTTTCTCATTACATAATGCAATCTTACATTTTAGTTCATCAATTAGCCAACAATGTTGATTATTTCGCTTGTTTATTTTAATTGCGAGTGTACTGAAAGTTAATCTTTTTAAAACACCTTACATTTACTCACTAAAGCTAGGCTGAACACTGTTTAAAATAAAACAAACACCTCTATGAAGGTAGTGTAGTCCGTGGTCATGTATGAATGCTTGCTTGCCAGAAAAATCGAAACAAGTTGAAGCGAATGCAGCTGCAGGAGACGGTGGAGTTTTGCGTTCCCTGAGCTATTCGCCAAGTCTCCCCCTTAAAAAGCCTCTGTTACTTAACTCCACATTCCAGCATATGTTGCATGCTCTGCTGACCTGAATTTGTGGCTGCCTGGTTGACACACATACTGTAGGAGCCACATCCCAGGCTGCCTCTCATTCCACTCTTTCTGGTGAACTCGTGAATGTCTCCAAATGTTCCTTCCTTTTCAGGTGCGCGGGGTTTGGGCCAAACTGAGCGGTTTAGGCAGCAAAAGTTTCTCTCTGTACTGCCCGTCTATTCTTACCCTTTTTAAAAGAGCCACAAAATTTCTTTACATAGAGTCTAAATGGTGTGCTTATTAGAGGAACGTGTCTCAAAGCTTCTTCACTAAAATCTGCAGGCATCACCATCCAGAAACCTTTAGTTTCCAACATAGACCTCGGCACCAGTGAGCCTAACATCGATACCGTTTTCAGCATGACTGCACTTCAGATGTGTTCAGCTAATGACTGAGGGTTTTACTGGAGGACAACCTGTAACACAAAAAAATAGTGAACATTCTTGGCTAAGTGTAGGTCTAAAAGACTCAAATATTCTGGGTCTGTCTACGTGAGTCTCTACGTTAACAAAAACATGTGCAATAAACTGAAAAGACACCCAAATTCCTTAGCACTTCGTATCAATTTCCATGGTTTGAATTTGACCATTTTGTCCCTAAATCTTACCCACTATACTTCCATTTTATGCTTATAAGTATATCCCTTGGCCATTGTGTAACACTTCCTTTCTTTGGATACTATTGTCTATTTATACCTTAAG
Source organism: Jordanella pulchra (assembly GCA_034780135.1). Lineage (NCBI taxonomy): Eukaryota > Metazoa > Chordata > Actinopteri > Cyprinodontiformes > Cyprinodontidae > Jordanella > Jordanella pulchra. Next base: position 18,211 of record JAUZNJ010029197.1, on the reverse strand, counting down.
GTATATATATACTGCTAATGCATGACAATTGCCCATTAGAAAATGATCAAATGTTATGCATTACGCTTGAAAATACTTAACATGACAGATTACAAACAATAATCAAATCAAGAACTCTCTAAGTGACGCTTTACCAGTAGCCTATATATAATTTATTAGAGAAATGGCCAGTTCCCTTACCGTAGACCACATTTTATCATTCTGCCTCACTCTATCTCTATCCCTTTTAAAAGGGAGTTTTCCACCCCACTGTCATCTCATGCATGCTCAGTATGAGGAACTGCTGAAGAGTCAACGACACAATGGAATTCAATGCAACTTTAAAGTGCCTTGAAATGACGTGTTGTGAACTGGCGCAATATGAAAACATTGGATTTAATTAAATAAACTAAAATAACTAATTTGACAGAAATCAAAGCATGGTCTGCATAAGGTTCATTGTTGATGAGGGGTCTGTTGTTAAATATAGAGATTAAAACAAGCAAAACCATGAAAGTACCACATATGAGAGGGGCAACATCATCCAAAAAAAACAACAAAAAAAAACATTCGGTCATCTATCCCAAAATTTTGACTTAAAGCCAAATTGCAGGATGGTTCCTTTCCTAAACATATGTTTAATTTCACAGTTTTAGCCTCCTTAACTAAAAAAAAGCCGAATATATCTTCTTGTGCTACAGCTAGCTAAGGCTAAGCTAGCTTAAATTTAGCTTTTGTGAAAACAATCCTTAAATCATGGTAAACAGCATCTATTTAATAAGCTAAACAGTTTATTATGATGAAACATGCTATTATATGGCTGTTGACTCCTTCTCAGTTGCAAACAGCAGAGACTTATGTGTTTGAACAGAAATTAGCTTTATGTAATCAATGTCACATATTCCTTCTTTCAAGTGCTTTGGCCCTGGTCCAGAGAAGTGTAAGGACAACATTCAGTCTTGTTTTGTCTCTCAAGCTTTGAGTGCTGCGACTGTAATGAATGTACTGTGTCCATGATTATCATAGGTTATATTTGCAGCTTATGCAAGCTCCAGAACTCCAGGTCGCCACGCACATGGCAAATTTAACTGACACTGTGGTAGTTAAGGAAGTAAATTACACATGCAATCATGTGAGTGTGCACACGTCACATTTAAACAAACCTGGAAGGAGTACATCAACTTTCCTAGCTGTTTTGTTTCAACATTGAAACTGCTAGTTAACAAAGTAGAACACAGTACTTACAGAAACTGTACCTCATAATCTAAGATGAAGACGCACCTAAAAAATAACTCATTTGCACAAATCTAAACAGGCAAAAAGACGTTTTATTAGTTCTTTGAATAAAGAGCGATCAAGGCCTTTCATGAAAGGCAAGCTGCCCAATTCCTTTTTTTTCCTGACTTCTTGTTCTGCTGACTCAAAGACTTTCAGCAAGCAGAAATAAAGAGGCAGAATGAGGAGGTGGCGAGGGAAAGGAGAATCAAGATAACAGGATAAAAAAAACAGATGTGGTCCCTTGAGGAAAGAGTGAGAAAGTGTGAGGGGGTGAAGAAAGAAAGGGGGGTGCATGGGGTTCCCTCTCGTCAAAGCATAGGCTCGACAAGGAGCTTACTGCCATGAAGACGCACAGATGAGTTTTTTTGTGGGGTGAGAAAGAAAGGGCCCCTAAAAAAAAAAAGTAGAAGAGTCCTTCATCTCAGCTAGGAGTAGAAGACAGCAGGGGAGTAAATTTAATTAGTGAGGAGATTAGGTTAACAAATGGCCTGCTTGTTCCTGAAGTGTTTGTGAATTTACGGCTTCATTAAATAGAGGCATAAAGAATCAGAAAGAGATACAGGTTAGGAAAAGTATATACCTGTGATCCCAATGACGTCAGGAGCCAGAGCACCTGGCAGAAGTGAACGGTGGAGATAAAAATAGTAGAGAACATCCCGGAGATGAAATGCTCGGCATTACATTACAGAGTTCAGAGTTCCTGTAAACAGGTGACATGTGGGAAAAGGGAAGGTTGCGCAATTCCTCTGCGTTGCTCGAAAGGGAAACTTGTGGCCTGAAAAGCCCGTCACAGACATCATCGAGAGCGGCTGAAATAAGAAGGGGGAAGGAAGCAATGGCAGAGGATACCAACCGCACAGGACCAAGTGGTTACACGATAAACTCAAGCCGATGCTGCAAAGCTCCATTAAAATAAGCAGAGCCATGACAGAGGCCATCGACATGGAGCTGTCAGGGCTAAAGTCGGGCTGCTGCAGATAAGCAGGCTAATGTCAAAGACAGATGAACCAGTGGGACCCGGGCGCCCAACCAGCAGACACCTCTCTCTGATAACGGGACACAAATATATGTAGGGTGTCTCCTGAATGACTGCCAACTCAGCAGCAGCGGACGCCCACAAGCAGAAGATCAAAGTATGGCAGCAGGCGGACCCACTGCCTGAGCAAAATATATAAAACTGAAGACTTTTATTTAGTTTGGGAACTAACTTCATAAAATATACTAGTGTGACTTGAATTCCAATCTAATTGTAGTGTGACTATAATCTTCTCTTTTTCTGTGGGAAACTATTTTATTTTACTATATCACTAGCAGTTTGAATTGATTGGGATTGGAAACTTTGATAAAGTAAAAATGACATCAGTAACTGGAGCATTTATTCAAAAGTATTTAATATTTTTGACAGATTTTGGTTTAAACTGACCTTTTAATTTCATCAATCATTTCTCTTTTAAATATAATTGGATAGAGAATTTGTGGAGAAAGGTAAAAATTAGGGTGATGGAAAGAAAGCCTTTTGAACAAGTGAACCATGTTTTCCTAACATCAATATTCAACATTAACGTGTGAGAGTTGCCCGTCTTCCTATTTCCTATTAGAAACAAACCTTTTGGTTGCATTAGTATAACGTTTAACTTTATGGGAATTAATAATATTGGGCTAAAATATATTTTATTTGAACATTTCTTTAAAAAAAAAAAAAATTAGGGAGAAGTTACATAATGGAACCTGAATTTTACTTTGAAAGCAACAAAAAGGCAAAAGGTTTCCTGTTGTAAATCAGGTATAATTCAGGTCCAACCGTATGTCAAACCAGACCTTGCCCATGAAGTACGCCTTCCAGCATCTAGATATTTAATCGTCACCTTGTCGGCCACGTGAACATAAAGCCACTAAAGGAATGGCTCTGAGCTCTGAGGGTGAACTTAAACATCCCAGCCTGTGGCCAAACAAAGAGACTGAGTCAGGGCTCAAACAGCAGCCCCTCCCTATAGAGATGTCTGATGGCGTGACGGAAGAAAGAAAAAAAAAAAAAGGTGGTGACGGCGAAACTGGGATTGCTGAGGATTTAACAGGTCTGCATCTTAAAAAAAAAAAAATGTTGAAGATATTTCAAACTGGTTCAACAGGACGCCCAGAGGACTTTTGGTTTCAAAATTATTCAGCGGCAGAACAAGAAATTTTTTAAACTTCAGTTCAGTAAACGGTTAATATGTGGGTGAAAATATTCTCAGTGAACATAAAATGAAAATGTGAAGGACATAAGCAGAAACTGTGACTGGAAAACTGCCATTATTTTACCACAGAGGCCCTTTTACTAAAACAAGCTCTTGTGAAGTCGTTTATGTTTCAGCGTCATGCAAATAAATTTGTTTAAATATTGCTGCCGTTTGTTTGATGATCCATCTAGATTATCCTGAACACAGCTGAGGCTAAGAGAGGCTTTTTTATAGCCAACCCAAGTGTCCCCATAAAATTCAAATTCACAAATGATAATGGCTGAAATATCGATCAGTTACCCCTCAAAAACATCCTCACATGGCCTTTCCCTAAACTACAAATCATGAATTCAACATTCGACATTTCATTTAATGATGCTGAAATAACATCAAACTAGACTTGTGTTATGTTCCTTACATAAACTAAAGGACTAATAAAAAAAAAAAAAACCAGTTGAAAAGAATGCAGTTAGATGTTGCTGGTAAAGAGGCTCTAACGTACTAGAAAAATTGCAAAAAAAAAAAAAAAAATGTAACTAACTAACTGCATTTAGGTGGACACCTTCAGGTGCGATGAAGTGGGAGATTATATGATACAATGGCTTGCCACCGCTAGTTTCCCCACTAACACAGCAGCATCATTGGAGGTCGAACATCTTTATACACTGTAGCTGAAAGGCTCTAGAGGTGAAGCCCTCCTGCTCCTGTCTGCCTTTGTTTCCAACTGTTCCTGTGTGTTTTTTAGTCTGGAGAGCTTTAATTTCCTTTTAATATCTAATAATTACCTGTTGTGGCTTTGAACACAGTGCGTTTGGACTTCATCAATCAGATGACAGGGACAATATTTAAAACCTTATAACCTTTACTATATATTCTATAGGTTACGATTTCTTATTATGATCATTGTATGATTAGAAAAGGTCTGTTTTGGATTTAAATGGCTGCTGCCTTATCATATTTGATTTGTTTTTATGTTTTTCTTTTTTTAAATCTTTTTTTTTTGTGTGGAAAAATCAGACTTTCTAATATCGACAGACGAATCTCCATCTAACTGAAACAAACTATAACATTGTTTTCATGATAAAACTGGCGATTTACACCCCTAATGTTTATCTATTAAGCTTTTGCTTCGAAAATATTTCCAAACAGTGAGAACTTTCATTTAAATCTTGGAAGTAAGAGAAACGTAGCTCACCGCAGCAGGGGAGCGCTGATCTACTGAAAGCTTAATGTCTATAAATTATGCCCCATCACATCAGTACTCGCCAGTATTTCCAAATAAACCCAGCCCGTAACAGGTTTAATGCAAGACGTTTACCGACACAAGGTCCTGACGTGTACTTCGGACCTTGTAATTTGAAGGCACATGTTCAGACAAGGATTTGACTCACGGTGTTGCAAATAATAAAAATGACATCCATGAGAACATGGGCCCTGTCATTAGAAAAAAAAAAATAATAATAATAATAACAGACTGAGAATTTCCAAACAAAAAGCCACAAGTCTAAAAAAACACAAACAGATGATGACATATTAACGGGGTATTTTGTCACTATGGGAAAACACTGGAGATTGTTGTAGCTAATAAAGGTTATTTGTCACAGTGTTGATAAACATAAAGAGAAGTCAGGTGTTTACTAGTTTCAGTCCACCTTTTGTAAATAAAAAACAACAAAAGAAACAACCCACTTATGGTAAGGGAAGTGTTTAAGCTGGTGATGGAACATTTTACTGGTATGTGTATTTGTCAGTTTGACTGGTCATTAGTAATAACCAGCCACACCCGTCATTGGACATGAGGAAACTTCTGTGTCTCAACCCCTGCAGAGCAATCATCCAGGGTCTACGTCTCTGCATCGCATGTCAGGGAGGAATATGTCCCTACTTGTTTCACTTCATAGTGCACACACACACACACACACACACACACAATTACTCACTCCCAGACATGTGACTGGCAAACCCCGAGCCCTGACAGTGTGTGTCAGCATTAAACACGCCACTGCTCACATGCTGCCCATCACATCACCTGGTTTTCTACAGCCACAAGAAAAAAGCCAGCTGCATTTATGGGAAACCAAAGAGCCTGAATAATTTACACCTTGTTATCATGCTTTGCAAAAGTAATCATACCCCTTATCTGTTGACAGGAAAAAGCTGGGAATCATCGCTCCACAAATCTAGTCTTTATGGAAGAGCAGATGAAGAAGGCCGTCGATGAAAGAAAAAGGATTTCAAGTGGAGCCACAATGAATGTAGGGGAGACAACAAACACAGAGAACGAGCAGGACGTTCAGACTCTGTGTTCAATCTAATGGAGCGTTCCTTTTGAAAGCAACAGGCAAAAGTCTCATTCCTTAGATGTCTAAAGCTTGTGTGAAGAGGGAAGTATAAAGCAATTCCACCATGTTATTATTATACAACACTTAGTGTTGGTTTATTGCTTTAAGTCTCCCCGATTAATACATAAAAGTTTGTATTTGTTAAATGAAAAATACATTTTTAAAAGAGTATGAGTATTTTTGTGAAGCAGTGCATAACACAAGCTAAAACAAAACAGCTTTTGTTTAAGTTTAATTCCTGGTGAGATGGAAGTCAAAACAGAGCGAAAACAGACATCTGTGCTTCCCGTGCCCACACCATGAGTCGTGAGAGTTGCTCCCAAAAATAAGCAAAAGAAAAACAATTTTGTGCTTGAGAGTGGTGCATGCTGGGAAAAAGCAGGATCAGAGAGTGTGCGTGCCATCTGTGGACTTCTGAGTCTGGAGAAATGACAAAAAAAAAAAAAAGGCTCCAGATTCTCCCTGCTTCCATTCACAGTGTTATTCTGGGCAGGATTATGGCGTTTCTGACAGGATTCCCCCGTATACCAGCAGATTTCTGCTATGAAATGGAGACAGATCTAATGCACTCTGAGCTGCTCTTTGAAATCATCTCATTATCAGACCTCAGACACCAGAAATTAATCATCTAAATCTATCTATCTCTCTTTGAAGAGGACTCTACATCGGATTTCTTTTCCCTAAGAGGAATAAATCTGACATCTACCTGCAGCCTGGGAGCGTCTCAGAAACAACTGGCAATTAAACAGACATTAGAGCAGCAGGGAGGACAGCTGAGTGTTGGGTGACAGCTTACCTGTGTTTCTCCAGCTCGTTGTGTGACGACCTGGAAAAAAGAAAAGACAAATGTCAAAACCAATAATCGTATTTGTCACAAATATAAAGGCATCATTATAAAGATGATGAGGAAAAAGGGATTTTTTAATTTAAATGTGCAACAAGTCTAGCAAGTTTAGTAGGACACACCAACAAAAAGCAAACATACAGAGATCAGAGACAGCTTTTAATGTACCTCCATATAGCTGGACAGTGAAGTCTTAGTTCAAAAATACAGAAAAAAAAAAACGCTTTAAAAGTGAAAAAATCCAAAATGTCACAGAAACTACACAGGCCTGGACATAAGTTTTCCAAAGCATCTGTTACCTTTATGCTTTAACTACCCCATCAGATTTTCCTGTAGTTCTAATACTAATTCAGGTGATTAATGAATATTTCATTAAAGCAGTGAAGAGTCAACCTGATAGTATCTAGATATCGCACGTCGATCGAGGTCTGAACTCCTTAGGCCTGGTGACGATCGCCGGGGCGGAAAGGTTAAAAGGTTAATGAGTGGTTTGCATTACACAAATCCTCCAGGAACATTTTGTACAGATGGAGGAAATTCAATACCATTGTTAACCTGTCGGGGAGGGGTCAGGCAACAAAGATAACCTGCAGTGAAAGGTGTGTAATAAGCTGTTATGCTAAGGTCCTTCACAAACGAACTCAGTCTAGACACTAAGCATCTTAAGACCTCTTTCACTTTGGTTAATGTTGATAAAATCAAATCCACTATTAGCGAAACAGCCTCACAAAGCTCTTTAGAAAACGAACATGCCTGTTTTTAGTTTGCAGAAAATTAAGGAGCAGAAAGTTGTGCTTTTTTAATACTAAATATTTGTTAAGTAAAACAAACTTAAATACAACAACCCTAATTTTTGCAGTTTTGCTACATGCATCATTTCGTTCTCTTAGAAATGTTTCATACCCGTTTTGACAAACAGTTATTTATAGTATTATTTATAACTCCTAGTCTAATGTATGGGAATAATGCCTCTTACGTTAATATTAGTTCCCTGGGTGGAATTTACTCATAGTTACTCTGCTTTATTTATTCTAAATCACCACAATCAATGGAAAAAGGATGTCTTACAACAAAAAATAAATAATAGCATAAATTTATAAAAGCACAACAAATTATGTCCATATTTCTGTTATAGTTTTTTCAAGGTTTTGGTCATTTTGTAGCTGCATTGTACTGCTCAACATCCTGCTTCAACTGTAAATAATGTAATTATCAGTTGCATAAACTAGAATCTACTGGAAAAAGAAAACCCATTAAAGAATATAATTGATATGGGAAGGTCAGAATAATAGGAATAAATAGGGTTTGTGCAGTGGTGCTAATGGAAGAACTGGAAGGTTATAAAATATGGGTGCGAGATGGAAAGGCTGCAAATTCCATCACAAGAAAGGCACTAAATTACATATCAGCCATAATGTGAGGGTTTGGTTCCGATTTGTTACGTCTAAGCATGACAACAAACCATGCAGGAAAACGTCAGCTCATCTGGCCACGAACTGAACATCAGAAAGTAGGTCATATAGCAAGAACAGAAGCTCAGGCAAACAGAGAGCTTTGACAAATAATTCCAGATCAGTTGAAAAAACGACAAGATCAAGTTTTTAAAGACATGTTTGGGCTCTAACTAAACCTGCCCTGTATAGACAGGCGGGCTAAATCTATATATATATATAGAGATTTTAGCAAAGGTGGAAAACAAACTCTTACAAGGGGCAACGTGCAGCTGTAGGAGAGTCACACCCCTGCCAACAGCACTGAAAAACTTTCAAATAAGCTTGATTAAAAGATTGTGTCAAGGTTTCTAAAGTATCTAAAATGCTGAGAGGACAGCTTCTACTTGGACAGTGCAGTATGTGTGACACGGCGTGCACGCTGCACGCACTGCTGCACGACGGTTGATCACCGGGCGAGGACGTGGAAAAAAAAGAAACAAACAGAAAAAAAACCTCTCAGACGTCTGGAGGCTGCAGAATTCCTCAGCGTGTGGGATATTCCAAGACCCCCTCCCCACCAGCCCACCACATCATGACACGCAGGCAGCCGGGAAGGGCAGCCGAAACAGGCCCTCTGTTCATGAGGCCGTCATGGATACCGCAGCACCAAAAAACAAAAACAGCAACAAAGGGGCCAACAACAAGCCCTTTTTTTCCAGACTTTCCAGCGCTCCCAAAGCAGTGGTTCCCACAGCTGTCTCACGACGACCCTTGATGCGACTAAAGGGTTACGCTGATCCGTCTGCACAGTATCATCCCAGAAAGGAGTGCAGGATGTCACACCGCTGCGCTTCTAAAGAGGAAGACAAAGCGCTTCACTCCAGGCATGGAGGAAGTCGGGGTATTCAGAGATGCACAAATTGGGGGAAACGTCCCAGTCAAAGCACAGGGTATCACCAGGAAGTCACGAGAAGGACGGAAATACTTGCGGGTTAACACACACACTTTTTTACATGTTATGTAAAGGCGCAGTGTCTTGCATGCAAAACCGATGATGCTCTTTATCAGCTTTTAGGAGGAAACAATCCGACAAAGGCCCCCCCCTCCGACCATTTCCCTACTAGCAGGAAGGAATTCAGTGCAGTAAATAAAGCTCTTTTTTCCATGCAGCTATTTCTACTTGTGTTTAATTCAGACAAGACTCCAAGATAAGCTAAAACACGACAAAACTCCACCAGGTTTATTTCTTTCTATATGCAAAAGGAATTTTTTTCCCTATCTCTCTTTTTTTTTACTGATTTGACATTTCATCTCCTCTGTTTTCTGGTTGTTTTTCTTTTTTTTTTTTTTATATCTGACCCTCTGTTTAAATTCTAAAAAAACGTACTAATTATTAGAGTCTGCTTCAAGGCCGAACCTAAAGGTCCTAAAGTCAAAGCCTTAAAAATTAAAGTGATGGAGGAGAATGTAGGCAGTTAGAGGAGGATGGAGTGAAAGGGAGACTTCAGATCCGGTGGGCGTGGGTTCGTTCCACAGGTATGTGTGTGGGCCACCACACCCATAGGGTGGATCTGCACATCCTTTTTTAACATCATTCACTGATTCAACTGAAAGGATGCATTTCCTTGTAAGAGCATGTGGGAGGATCTGGATGCACTAGAAGTACTACTTCTGATTCAACGAAACTGGACCAACAGAAATAGTAGTAACAGGTTTACTACCGTGGAATGAAAATCCAACATCAGAACAGAGCAACTTTTCCCTCCTTCATAAATCAGCGTTTGATTGAATGCTTTCTGCAAACACAACTATCAAGTCAATCAGGTTCTCTTAGACTGTCAAACAACGTATTTATTCAGGTAACAGGAAGTTAGTAACCAAACATAACTACTATCAAACACCAGGATCAGTTCACTGTAAAAAAAAAAGGCAAATAATTATATAAAAAGACTAAATTAGTGTCCTACTTAGGGCGTGTCTCCACTTGATTGAAAAGATTCTCCAGACAAATGAAGGGAAGGTCAATCTGGTGTGACAACTCTGTTTTTAGCAACACGAGCTTAAAGGATTTATTACCCAATTAATTCCTCAGGTTACATTTCAAACAGGCAGCAATCTGTGGTATGTAAAGATTAGTGGCAGTTTGTCAATATGTAAAAAGGATATTTGCAAGATTTTTGCCGCAAGATCCTACTTCCCCCTCCCCCTGCAGTCAAAATCTGTCCTGAAACCGTCTTTTAATATAAATCCAGATTAGTGGAACCAGAGGCTAAAGCTGAGTCCTACAAGGTCTAAGACTAAGGAGGTCCCAATAACTTCAATGTTAAAAAAACACTAGTTTATGTGAAAAAAAAGCTATTTGATATGTTTATAAACTGGTGCTTTCTTTGCATTGGATGATTACCAGGAACAGATTAGAACCGAAAAATGAAGATGGGAGATCGTGTGTTACTACCGACCTTCCTGAGTGAAACAGTAAAGAAAGTGGAACATGTGGAAGATTTCAAGAGTAACCACCAAACTGAAAACGAAAACCGATTAAAACATTCGCACATTTATTGTTATTTCTGCTGCCCTAGCTTTCTATAAAAGTATTTACTTTTAAATGAATAAGGTTTTCCTCTCAGTACAAGTCACACCTCATCACTGACACGCTGCGTCCTTCCTCTATACCCTGTCTTAATAATGACAGTAACTAACCTCCTAATGTAGGCATGTTGATGATTTAAAGTCACTCTGGGTCACAGTAAAGTCTAATCATAGTCTGGAATGCCTTGGATTTCATAAGAGTTGTATGAATCAGAACCGCAGTTAATGACGGATATTAGTGACACACAATGGGTCAGTACCTGGGTTTAAAATGGGATTAAATATAAGTAGGTACAAAATGCAACTGCAAGACAATATGGTAATGCTTTGGTACCAGTACATAGTAATGGCCTCTGCTTAGTCTAATCCTTTCAATGTAGCCATTTTGGAGCGAGAGTTTCCCTTAGCATTGAAAACTAGCAACAGCTACAAATGCTATAGTATATGACATGCTAAATGTACATACCAGTCCCCATCAGATAAATGCAAATAGAAATCATTTATCATATAACTGATTATTAGGACTGCAAGAGGTGTTTGAGTCTTTTAAAGTTTTTTTTGGTTTGTTTTATACAGAATTAACCTCAAAACTAGGCCATTTGTGAAGATCTGAACGGAGCATATTTACAGACAGTGCAGGTTTTTTATATCCTAAATACAAAATGTTTATTTTTTTGTACAGTTTTGGCTTATCTAATGCTCTGCGTTGGTTGTTCTTTCAGCAAAGGGGCATGTTTTAGAGTCTGTGTACTGCCTTTAACTATTATTCAATGGATAAATTGGTTGAGGATTATTTTAATAATCGATTAACCACATTTAATCTGATGATTTTGTTTTCATTCCTTCTCTTGGTTCTGCCACTGTAAGGAAATATTATGGATCAAAATGGCAGGCTTATTTTATTATTATTTTTTTTTTATTTCATTTCTTTTGTTGCTTGATACCCAACTTTTTCATGCAATAAACAGTGACCATCGCAAAGTGACATTTTTTACCCACCATGCATCACAACAGGGACATTTGTGCACAAAAATTCCCTTTTCTGATCTACTTTTACTTTGCTATAAGGAAATGTATGAATCCAGTATATAATGTTTACCAACAGGAATTTACCTGTAGTCAAAATCCCACAGTGTAATAATTAGAAAATCTTCAAAAAAACAATACAAACTAGATGAAATTAATTCTGCAATACAAAAGTACCAAAATACGCTGCTATCCAATGCATAAGGGCATGAAATAGAAATAGGAGCTAAGCGGGACAAAAAGTAGTAAAGCCAGAGCTATTCTGAGAAAAGGATTAAATATTGACCTTTAGTTATTCATCTAACAAGTTAAAAGTCATAAAGCAAAACTGAACCGAAACTGAAAGCTGCAGTTATGTAATGCAGTCCAGCAGACGGTCTTAAGGGTGTCTTTTTAAAATGGGAGGCGCCTTTCAGGGGAGGCTTGGGAAAAAAAATGAAGAAAAAAACCCGATTTTCCGATTTAAAAGACACACAAAAAGGGCAACAAGAATGAGGTCTTTGGTCTCTGTGTATGTGTTTTTCATGTGTTTGTGTGAAGAACACGCAGGACTGCAGTTCCTGAAATGCGACCCTCTGTCACTCTGTGTTTTGCTTTTGCAGGACTTTTCATTTTGCAACCAGAAACGCCAAACAAAACACTCTCACCACATGAAAAAATAAAACAAAACACATCACTTTTAACTCAAGTGAAAGTATGGCAAGCTGTGTTAGACATGCTGCAGAAACGAAAGGTTAAATGCAAGTCGGATGTGCATGTGTTTCTCTCTCTCTCTCTCTCTCCAGGCTCTCAGCATGAGGAGGGCAACAGAGAAACAGACAGAGTTGACAGTGTACGCGTGGCACTGTTGATTGGAGAGACCAAAACACACTGATCCCGGCCCAGCCCAGCCCAGACACACAAGCTTACCAGCAGGGCTGCTCTACTCATGCTTAGCCACTAACTAGAGTTTACATTGACATGTCACATAAAAGCAAGACGTATATGTTTACCTATTGTTCTGAGCTTTTCTTGAAATTGGTGCGGCTTTAGTTTTCTTTCGGGAAAAGTCGCTGCTGTAAGGTAAAACAGACGCATAACCGTGTTCCGCCTCTGTGGACACACATATAGGACAAAATAAATAAATAAAATAAAAAATGTTAGTTTTTTTTTCTTTTCTTTGCTGACACGTTATGAAAGCATTGATGACAATTCATTTTTAAGAAATAGCCCATTACTACGTATTTCTGTGCAAACGTACGCACGTTTTTAATGCTAATATTTTCATATATCAAAATGAAAAAAACGTCAGGAAGATGCATCACTTTTAAAAAAAGTAAAACACTTTATCTTCCTGAAGCACATGATGCTTCTGGGTCCACTTTGTACCCACTGTCTTGCCTGTGTCCCAATGAGAAACAAGTGACATCATACCTGCACTGTAGGCAGGATATGTGTTAAAAACCCAGCAGCATTGAATCGACCCCCCTTCTAATTTACCTAACCATTCACAAAACAGCTCTTTCATATGTATGCACCCAACTTCAGATTTAAATACCTCTGTCTCTTCTCTCCAAATATTCTGCAGCCTCGAGCAAAATTAAAAGCGAATTCAGTTCCATCTTCTCCGGCTTTTGCTATTCCTTAAAAAAATAGAAAAAAAAAATATATATATATATATATCTACACAAATGTACAAGTCATAAAATAATGGAATGAGGATGAAAAATAAAAACTGTTCTTCAGCGATCCCTAAATGCTGCTACGTTCACTTCTGAGTCCTGTCGACTCCAAACTACAGTAACAGCAGCATCTGAACTCAGGAAACCAAATGATTACACCGCTGTCCAATCAGAAAAGCTCCCCTAGGTGCGTATACGCGAATGGACGTCCTCCGTGCGATGTCATTGGCTTGACCGGGTGAAGTCATTGGTGATATGCCCTAGCAACAGCTCCTAGCGCCCGCCTTACTGAATGCTTATTGGCCTCTCGCACTGGTGGAGGTGTTTTATTGGCTAGTGAGAGGAGTGGGCGTGTTCAAGTTGAACTTGGATGTTGTTCTGATTTCCAAAAATTAGATAACTTTTCAATTATTTTTTCTTTCTTTCTTTGCTTTTTGGTCATGGGATAGACGACATTCGTTCAGTCAGTAGGCCATTATCTGTCCGTTAAAGATTACATAAATGACTTTAAGGGATGACAGCTAACACAGTATATAGTAACAGCGACAGGGTTTTGTCTTTATTTCCTGTCCAAGTCATCCTGAAAGTCTTCACTTAGTAGGCTCATAACCCCAAGCTAGCCAGCTGTGAAGATAAAGAGCGCGTTGCAACACCCATTTCCCTTTAAATGTTTTTATGCTTACTTCATCTTTTGGTACACATGTGAGCATTAATGCAATATTAGAATTTATACACATAATATGTACCCCCCCTGGGTAAGAATTTGTAAATTGTTTTAAAATAAGTGTGTTTTATTGCAACAGCATATCCAAAAGCCAACAGACTTTAATTTAAGCATATAAATATTCACGCAGTTGTTGGCAATATGATTTTTGGATAATTATCTTGTGAAATGAACTACTGTTCTGGAAAAGGCAATAATAATAATACTAATTTTACATATCCTGTTAACTTAAAAATATCACAATGCAATACTTAAGATTCAAATCCATTCTGGAAGAGAATCAGGCCCACAGCATCACAGGCCCCCACTGTATGCAATTCAAAGGGTTCTTTTTTTATTCTATAATCTCTTTCATACCAAAACAGCTTATTAATAGTCTGTTCTTTACAAAACACAAACTGCAGCTAAATTCTCAGGAAAAGTTAGGAAATCTTGTGCGATGGCACGGCACAGGCCCTAGCAACCAGACATTAAATGTCTGGTTGCTGTTTTATGGTTGCTAACAAGACTTGTTTTCTTATGGTGCAAACCTTTTTGCTGTATTTCAGCGCATTTTTGAATATATATATTTGTTTACATCCTTGACCTCTTTTTTGTGCTTAATGGTAATAGAACTATTGAAATTGATAAAATCTTATAAATGGTGGTTTAAATAACTTGGGAAACAGAAAGATATGTATTGCTAATAAGAAAATGGGCATTCTTACAATTTCTGATGTATACCTACAAAAGATATTTACATTGTTTGAAAACATTTTTTTAAATGTATTAGTAGTTATGGAACCGGTGATCTTGGTTAAAATAAGGAGGTGGGGGGCACTAAATGCATTTAAATCAAAAGGTGGATTTTTTTTGAATTATATTTTCTAAATTATGGAACTGCACAAAAGGCTTTTGAACCATCGTAACCAGGTATGCATGTAAATGTACAACCAAAAGTATATCAGCAGATGCCAATATGTTTTGAGCTCTGATGAAATAATATTCTACTTGCAAAATCTGTATGATTTCATCTTCATATGAACTATTTTATGGGTAAAACTTTATGTGTCCTTTTATTTTATTTAGCCACAACCACATTTGAATGCATATTCTATTTTTTTTATTGTTTTAGAATAACTAACTCTAACTTTGTTGGGTTGTTCATCTGTCTATCAGTGTTTATATATAATGTGAGCTATTTAGGACTATTTATCAGCACCAATTCTCATGAACTCATAATACATTAGATACCATCAGTTGATTAAGTCAGATATCCCCCCAAAAATCCTGTTATGATTTCAGAATTTGTTTTACATCTGTATCTCAAAGATCAGATCTCAAACATTAAATCCATTTAAAAATAAAGGAATTCGAATTTAAATAAACTAGAGAGTGCATGCAAACTGTCTAAAGACCTTAAATCATGTTTCTTTGTAATTTAAAGGCTTAAGGCACATTTTTCTATTTATTGTACAAAAAAAAACTTTCTAAGGCCCATGTGTAAAGTCCAGATCATGTGACAGAGATCAGCTCTGGAACGTTGCTCGATTCTAAAACATCCCATCCAAAGTCAAGTAAGCACAACAGTGAAGTGTCAGAGGTTTTGCAGAAATGGAAGAATTATGAATTATCTCTAGAGGAGATTGTAAAATGTGGCTTTTATGAGCATGGCAGGCAGTTTCTTATGCTTGTAACCAGATGTTCGTTGGATTGCATTCTGAAGAAATCAGAAATGCATCACAATGAGGAAGTGACTCTCAGCGTGAATTATGAAGACCATGAGGACCACAAACATTGTTTGTGTTGTACTTTCTTGGTGATACAGTGTGTGACACATGAGATCCTCATGGGGGCCATACAGTAAGATAGCATATCATAGTATGGTGTAAGTTAGTGTGTGGCTCTGGGGTTCTGTTAGTGTCAGCAAGTGTAACAAGATTGATGTGACAAAACTAAAGAATCACCTTATACATGCGTGGCTGTTAACAGCTGTTAGCTGCAATATCGAGAAAGATGTGCAGGTACAACTAAAAGCAGAGACTTCCATAGTGTTGTTTACATACTGTAAACTGTATTGTGCAAAGTTTTCTTTCTCTACTCTGATCTCATTTAATGACTACAAAGGTCAAGAGATTTTCATTTATTTATTTAAAAGGCCAGCATAAAGTAGAGACAAAATGAAACATATAACTATGAAGCGAAAGGGAAATGAAACACGGTATAAAATTATTCTTTAAAAATAAAAATCTAAAAAGAGCAGCGTGTATTTGTGTTCAGCTTTTTTTAACATGTTTACCTCTTAATGAAAAGAGTGTGTAACTGATTGCGTTCTAGAATGCAAATGGTCAAAAATGAAATCTGAAGGCTAATGTTCCCCCAAATTCTCAATCCATTTTGTGAAGAACAATCTGTGAACATTTACATTTCCAGATGTGCAAAGATTGCAGATAACTGCAGCTGTAATTGAAGTAAATGGTGGTAATATGACATTTGGAATAATGAAACTGTTGATGAAAAATATACTTCAAACTAGGTTAATAGCTAAAAATATGAAAATTTACAGTATTACTTCTACCTCACAATAATGCATAAATTTAAATTCTGTAAAATTCAGTCCAATGTTTCTTGTGACAAATTGTAAAACTGCTTAAGAAGTTTGAATAATTTTGCATATTTTTGTCGGGAGATATTTGCTTTTTTGTGTGGAATAAGTATAATTTTTAGATGTCTTGAACTTATTTGGCTTACTGTCTGTATGCTGATGTAAAGATGACATAAAGATGGCGGTAAAATTGGGTTCCATTTAGGAAATAACACATAATGTAAAATGCATTTCCTTCACAACAACTACATTGATGCATTTACCTAAGTTTTACCTCGCGCTTTTTTTTTGTCTGTATGTCAGCTGTCTATAGGAATGATTATGGAGAAGTCATGCAAGGTAAACCCTTCGTATCATGAGCCCACATGTGCAATGACACTCCTGCACTGTGCCAGTGAACTCATTACAACTGCAACTACAGTCTGGTTGCAGGAAGCCACAGGCTCAATGAGGCACATGAAGCATGCATTTACCCAGGTTTAACATTAATTCTGACCTTGAGAGCCCTAATCCATTGCATTGCAAACGTTCGCAGGTAAGTTGACTATAACCAGGAAAGGATCTCTTCTATAAGCAAGCATTTATTATCATGAGCTCATAGTCACTTCTGTTTTAGGAGTTCTGTTTCCTCTGAAAACAAACTGAAGAGAATTTCAGAAGAAAGATGTGGCTTCTGCTGCTGGGTTTACAGTAATTATTCAGTGACAGTACCCGAAGCATGAGACAAAGTGGATGTTCAGCAATGATGGCTTCAAAAGCATGAAATCAGCAAACTCTCTCTGGTCAATGGCAGTCGCATTGTACAAATTTTAGATACATTTCCTGGAAACTACTGCCACGCTAGGGTTTGGATAATGCTGTTGCATTGTTTTACCCTGAACTGATGAAAAGATAAACTGCTAATCATAAACCCATAACATTTGTTCAGGGCTTTCATTTTTTATCACTAAGTACTATTGCAAATAAAAATGTGAAAAATCTGGGGTGCAGTTTTATCTTCCCTCCTTTATTCCAAAAGTTGATTTAAATTTAGTCTCACCCAATGTTTTTTTTTATTATGCAGGGCGAGTATCTATGTATAATTCCAACTATTCTTTGAATGCCTCAGAGGAACGCCAGTAAACACAGAAAGAACAAAGATAAAGTTGTGCAGAAGTTTAACACAGGATTCATTTAATAAAATAATTAATCAAAGAAGCTGTCAAATCCCATGGTAACTTTGGAAGAGTTTAGGAGCGTCCATTCAATCAAACTCCACAAACCTGACCTCTATGAAGGAATGTCACATTTTTATACCGTTAAAAGAAACTTATAGCGGAAAAAAAGAACTTTTAACACAAGTCATGTAACGGACAAAGCAAACATTCAGAAGAAAGCGATGCTTCAAACAAAATAGCATGTCGTTCTTGTCCTGATCACATCAACTTTGACTTGAAGCATGACAATTCAATTCAATTCAGTTTATTTATATAGCACCAAATCACAACACGTGTCATCTCAAAGCACTTCACAAAGACAGTTCATTCAAATCA
>JAUZNJ010029196.1:0-11441 GCA_034780135.1 Jordanella pulchra | reverse complement strand
GAATCTCCACAGCTCCTCCAGAGTTACAGAACATAGTGCACAATCAGTGGCCGAGTTGGTAATGGTATATCACATAAAACCCCATTAAAACCATTGAATGTTGTAGTTGTAACCTGTAAAATTGTGGAAAAAGTTCAATGGGTATTTATACTTTAAGAAAGCACTATTTGTCATTATGCTCATTGATTGCAGAACCCTAAACTTTGCTTATCTAGGTTAAGAAGCAATCCACCTTCTGGCTTTTGGCCTTAAAGCTTCTGCTGTCCTCTCTTTAGGTGCTGCAGGAAAGTTTCTGTACATCCTTTGAAAGACCTGACAGCTAAGTGTTGAGAAGTGGTCTCCAAGGGGCCCCACTGACACACAGACTGGGTTTAGTGTTGAGCTCTGGAAGAGGAAGCAGCCCCACTCTGGACTGGATGTTCTACCCTGTCTCTCTGCTCATCAGGGGAGAATAGGCCCCTCCATCTGCTTGGCAGCTCTGGCACTGAGAAATTGCCCATAATCACACAGATAGCAGACTTTTGTCATCCTGACTGCAATTGGGAAACAGAAAGAAGGTAGATTCATGTTGGGTAAACTACCATCAGATAATGGTTGTTTGAACAATATCCGGCTCTGAGGCGAGAATCTATCACAACATATTGATCCTGGAGCAGGAGAATTGGGTATGGCATGCGGAGCGCTTTTGTTTCTGAAAAGTGTTAGCTTCACAGACTGTACTGACAGCATTAATATATTAGATGGTGACTGCTGAGAGCCGCCTGCTGAGGATAAGACTTTAAGTGCTGCTTGCTTCTGCTGTTCTGCCTTTTGAGTTTTTTTTTCTTATCAAAATCAAAAGCAGCATCTTTGACCAAGTCTAGGTAATCAGAAAAAAGACTCCTTAAGCACATTAATTCAACCTAAAGAGAAAATTATCTTTTTAAGTGGGGATTTCGCATCAGTTAAACGTCCCTAGTTAAACTCGATGTCTAGTGTTTCCTGTTTTTTTGTGTCTTGATGAGGGCTGACTGTCACCGAGCAACACCGAGAGCAGAGAGAATAGCCTTATTAAACAGCGTGAAGGAAACGTGAGATGCTCTGTGACTGGTGGCATGAAGCAACACTAACCAGATAGATGTTCATTAAACATCACTGGGGCACCAGGCCAATAAATCCAATCAGATAGGACAATGCCTGATTGAGCTATTAACAAGGCTGGAGGCCAGAGCTCTCTGCTCTCTGCTTGTTGTGACAGAGCCTGTATTGTCAGCTTGTTAGTGCTGCAGCTCAATTACATTTGAAGATGATGTATGATGACTAAATATTTTAACATTTCACACCGTAGCGTTCATTGAGGCTGTTTATGTTTCACAGACAACATGCACTCAGTAGAAACACAGAAAAGAAGCCTAATAGGAAGCTTCACTCATTCAACCTGTAGGCTTTCTCTAACAGCTCTGAAATAGCCACTTCTATGTATCTTTGACTTCTTTTGGCTTATCTCCCTAAACTCTGTAACAGATGGCCGTTGAGTCAGATGTTCCAGCAGAATATGAAACAAAATATCGTCAGTTCATGTATATAACAATTCACATTTCTCTACAATCATTGAATTCTGTTTTTCTGTTCACCTCTTTGACCAGATGTGTATAAAGCCTAAACACCTCGGCATGCAGGCTCATTTGATTAAATATGTGAAAGAATGGGCTGCTCTCAGGAGCTCAGTGAAGTCCAGAGCGGTACGGCGATATGAGCCCGTCTGCAAAGTACATTCCATCACTGCTAAATATTTTGCACTCCAATGTTTGTGGTATTTTCACAAAGTGGCAGTAATTGGGATTGACAGAAACTCAGCCACAAAGTGTTAGACCTTGTAAAATCACAGAGCGGCTGCTGAAACTGAGGTACGGAGATTGAAGAGGTTGCCAGCTTTTAGCAGACTCAATCGCTGCAGACCTCCAAGCTTGAAGTGGCTTTCAGATTAGCTCAACTAAAGTGAGTAAAGAGCTTTAAGGAAGTATGCAACTGAATCTAAGCCTTACCTTACCCAGTACAATGTAAAGTGTTGAATGCAGCGGTGTAAAGGATGCAGCCAATTGGCTCTAGAGCACTGAAGACAGATTCCCTAGATTGATCGGTCACGGTTTTCTGACTTACAAATGGGTGAGTTTAGGTTTGGCAGTTTCCGAAACCACATTACTTGCCTGATTAAGTTATGTCAAATATAAAGTACTGTGCAGAGGTAACTATGGTGTGTTTGTTTTTGAGCAGTTCCTTCAAATTGAAAAGTTCTTGCACCATACCAGGATGTGTTGGGCAACTTCCTGTTTCTAGCTTTGTTGGAACAGTTTGGGAATGGCCTCCTCCCTTTGTAATATGACTGCTCACCAGAGCATAAAGCAAGGTGCATAAAGACAATAATGAGTAATTGTTAGACGTATGTGAAATAGGCAGACTGGACTGGAAAGGATCCTCAGCTAGACCCGACAGCATGATAAGAGATTTAGAGCCAGACCTTCTTGTCCAGCATTCAGTCTCTCACCTTACAAGTCTTTTTGTGGAAGAAATGATCAAAACGTCGATAAACGCACACCTAACCCCAGCCAGTTTTAGGGGGTACCTCTACTGGTATCTTGCTAGTATAAAAAACTATTTATGACTATAAAGGTTCTAATGGCTTCTTACTGAGCTTTATGTGTCAACAATGAAATTTCACACTTATCTTTGAGTGAAGGAGGACAGGCAAAGCCTTTTGTCAAACTCATATCCTTATCTGTAATAATACAGATGAGGATAGCTATTGACTTAACAGCAACTATCAAAGCAATCGCCTCCTCTTCCCTTTTGGTTTGAATTTAGACCTGAACTATGGTGCTAAAAAAAATCAAAATCCCGAAATGATTCGTTTAACTGAACTAAATCACAGAAAAGAAACAATCAAAAAGTATATAAGGTAATCAATAGAGACCCACATTTATAAATCAGGACTATTAGTTGCTTTAGCATAAATACACAAACAATTACTTTATTACTTTGTATCTTTTTGTATCATCAAAGAATTAAAAAAATTGCGGAGATGAACCAGCCGCTGACTCTTTTTAAGCCCTTCTGCAAAATTTATTTAAAGATAAAAGAAACGACACATGCAGGCAAAATCTTTTGTGTTTGCGGTCGTAGTTCACAAGTTATTCCAGTTCAACATTGTTTACTAATAATTTATAAATGTAATAAAAAATGTACTAACTAGAATTGTACGTTTTATAATTTTATAGTTATTCTGTCTATCACAAAAAAATCACCAATACTTACTGTTTTAAGCTTCCCACTTCAGGTTAAATAATTGGTTTAACAATAATTATCTAAATTTTGATTTTATTTAGTGAAATTCTGTTGGAAGATAAAGCTAAATGTGATTCAAAGTTGTGTTTATTTCAAAATCCTTTATCACAACTAGGATGAAAACAAATTCACAAAAATGACCTGCAAAAGGGTTAGCATCAGTGTAGATGTCATTTCTTATAATACTACATTAATAACCCAGAAGCCGTCCCTGCTTTGAATATTATTTTTGTGTTTTTCATTAAAAGCATATTTCGCAGACAAAAGGAATATTTTGTCATTTCAAGAAAATAAAAGTTGTAAAAAGAGTTGATGTTTGTTTTGTGGTTTGTTTCTGTAAAGATGTTTTGTTTTTTTAGCTCAAAAGATACAATTAAGCTGCAGATTATTAGTACTTCTGATGAGAGAAACCTTCTTAAACTGTGTTAGTAAGCACTATGAGTGGCATTTCAATCTACAGCTGGCCACATTCACTTTTTTCTGATGTGTGATGTGTCAAATCAAACTCAGCTGCACTTTAATAACAGCGTATCTGACTGCTCTGATTTAGGTAAAAGCATTAATGTACAAAACCATCTTTATCTTTAACAGCAGCAATCTAATTGATAAATTATCCAAACCAAGAACGTTTCTTTCGGTTTTTTTTTATTCCCCCACTCACCTGTGGACCCATTGGGTATGCTGGGTGAGACTGCCCCAGCTGACTCTGCTCAGACGGGCTGCTGCTGGCGTCAGACTGAACTGATCCGTCACGAACTCCTGAAAGAGAGACGGGGATAGAGCAGAGCAGAAAAAGCACAAATTAGAGTGTAAACAAAGATTCAACCTGTGATCAAAACAGACTTTATAAGCAGATAAACACAGAGCACATACCAAGCTGTGATATTACAGCGCTGGGTAGAGAGGGCAGCCAGGAAAGGGGGGGGGGATTTGTATTTAAGTGCTTTATCAATAACCACTGTAGCACTGAATAAATTACCAACCAGCAGAGAGAGTCATTGATGGTGGATGATGCATACTGGCGGGTCCCCGATGGCCTAGATTACCGCAGAGAGATAGAGCTCCACCACAAACGCTGGGGCCATATTATTCAGCCATTTACATCGCTGAGTATCACTCATCTGAGCCCACTCCCCCCTCTGCTTTGAGCCTGCAGCTATGAGACACAATTAGACCTGTTTGCTATGAGGGCAGAGTGGAGCTGAGCAGACAGGGACATGATAATAAGCTTGCTGATGGCTGCAGGGAAAATAAAGGCCACAGATGATTGGTTATCATAGCAATCTCTATCTCACATAATCTCTCGGCAGTGCATTCAGCGCAGGCTTCTCTAAAAGGTCCAAGAGGCTGATTTGACCCTTAAATTTCTACCTACATGATATCAACATCACATGATACCTCACTGTAGACACATAGACTTTACGAGCGGTTTTTCCCTCACAATGCAAAGGAATTTGATATTAAAGGCCCACATCTGATGATTTTTTTAAAAACAGGGAACCCACACTGGAATATTGAATCAAGAAGAGTGAATTTAGCATGTTTAATATACTTACAATGAAAATAATGTAAAACAAATTCCATTAACATTTTAACTGATTTAATTTTTTTTCCAAAATTGAAAAAATCTAGCAAAGTCAAATTTGTTAAAGGTGAAGAGTTTGCAAGTTTTGTAAGAACTGCTGCTCTTAGTCCATCGGATGTTTTAATACATGCAACCATTAACAATTTTCCGTTGAACAGAGGGTTTAAAGGGCAAAATTGGTTAGCACTATTACTCAACCAGACAACCTAAACCAGGTTAAAGCCCCTTTAAGCCAAACTGATTCTAGTGCCAGACTTTAGTAGTTTCTTAGCATTAGTTCTTTGCGTTCCTACACTGATCCTCACACCAACTGCACAATGAAAAACTGGGTGTTCAAAATTCAGAGTCAACCTATTTTACTCTAGATAGAGTATTCAAATTATACTGTGTATTTATATACTGAGTGTAAATCTACTTAAGTGTTGAAGTTAATTGTTAGTGAAAATTTTGACAGTCATTCAATGTAACTTTTACTCTATATGGTGTTGATTAGCCACCAATCTCAAAAGATTTTGACACTAAAATGAGTGAACTTAACTCTTACTCTCCATTCATCCCATCAAGTCATCAGGTTAAGACTAAACTCACTTAATGAGATGAATGGAGTCTGGTGTGCTACTGCTTGGGTGGAAAGAAAACCAGCCTCCACACGGCCCTTTCTAGAACCAATTTGACACCTATGCTCTAAACAATAAGATATTAAATCACTGTAAGAATAACTTAGGTTTGCTGTCTTGTTTTTCTGTTCATTTAAAAAATGATCAAGGAGGTGAAAATGTTTGAATTTTGTGCTACATGTTTAAGTCTGGTCTTTTATCAGTATTGTTGCAGGTTTATAAAGCAATTATATCTGGGGTTTATTAAAATAGTAATAAAAGAATATCTGTTTGTAGGGGAACTGAGAGAAAAATACATGATTCCTTTATGTCTAAAGTTGTTTCCCTCCTTTATGATACATCAAAAAAACCCACATTCAACATTTACTGGTTGAGACATTGATAGTGAATCAATCATCTCTCAGCATCATTAGGACCTAAAGCAGTTTGAGGCAGTTTAAGAGCTTTCATCATAAAGAAACGCAGCACCAACCCTCCCCTACCTATTGCTGCAGACATTTGGTCAGCTGGCTGAAATGACACAGCTATACTTAACCCTCCCAATTGAAAGCATTTTTATTTCTTTTTTTGGAAAACCTTATCAAGAAATATTTCTCAATGTAAAGTTGTAAAGTTGAAAGTGTATCAAGATGAAACAATTATATATAAATCTATATCAGTAATTATTTTATTTTGTTTTGAATAAAACAGTAAAATAACCTGAAACATTCTTCTGTAGATTTCCCTTTGATTAAAAGAAATGACATTTTAAAACACGGTTCAAAGCATTTCTTTCAAAACATAAATCTGCTCCATGTCTGCTGATGTTTAAAAGCTAAAGTATGATTATTATGGAAGACGATGGTTTAAAATGAATAGCTATTGTTATTATGTCTGAAAAGCTACGTTTTTTTTCTTTAGGTTATATTTTCAACCCTTGAATCTTTATTATCTTTAGCTCTAAAGCCAGACTAAAAAACTATTGTCTTTTTCTAAAACAACAAAGTTGATAACATGGCCTTTTTTTAATGTGTCAAAGCTTGTCGCCCTTACTTAAACCTTTATGTAGTTAAATAATCCCAAATATATGAATGCATTGTGGCTGTGTATAGTGACAGCAATAAAAAGTAAATTTTCTTTAACTTTATATCGCAGCTTTAAAAGAAACATTTATCTCATTTTCTTTTTGCCTTTTTATACAAAGAAATTGTGTTTTTTTCTTTTAATCTCTTTTCTTAACCAAACAGCCCATCCAGCTGGTTCGAGCGCTTTATACAAGAAACTTTCTATTCAAGAGTCCTGCCGAAAAAATCTTATTCCATGTCAAGTATATTTACGTGGTACAATTTTAAGCTCCCCTCCGCCAACTGAAATCACTTCATCTTTGCATAAAATCCAAATAATTGGTGAATGACGTGACCTACCAAATGAACCTTACGCATTTGATGGCTGATGTGAAAGCCCAAGGGGGGAAGCCTGCTTTTTCTAGCTGGTTTCTACCTCTGGCTTGATGGCCCTGCTTCTCGATAAAGGTCCGCATCCTCCCGCTTATCAGCCTCACAACGCTGGCGCTGTTTTGACAAGCCAGTCTCTTTTCACCAATTATTTTACCCATTACAGATAACTTTGTGCCTGCATGGCTCCACCCTGCGCACTCAGTAAATGGAATTAGGATCAATGCAAACGTATCAGAGTTTTGAATCTGAGTTGAATATAAATACAATTATGAGGAAAGGTAAATGCCCCCCCTTAAAGATTTATTTTTGCTTTTTTCTTTTTGGGGGGGGACATTTACATGTTTGGGATCACCCAAAAAATATTGTACTGATTGATTACATAAAATATAAAATGGATAAATTAAAAATTGTAGTTTTTAAATATTTATCTTATTTATATATAGAGAAAAAGCTGGAGGCCAGAGCAATTATATCTGCCCTGGTTGTATGTCAAAAATAAAGACAGAATATAAATATAGATTCATAAAAAAGATACTTCCATAGAAGCTGTATATAAACATGAAGCAGGATCTCAAATAGTAACACATCATAATACAGATTTAAAGGGAAAAGAAGAACAGATGAGAAGCTAACTATCTGGGATACAAAGCAATAACCACCCAGTAAAAGCCTTCCTCCATAAATGGAGAAAACTTGTAACAGTAGTGACTCCATCTACCAAAGCCGCTCCAGGAGTGTTTAGGTCAGTGTCTGGGCTTCAACGGAAAGTTAACGTATTGTCAACAAAAAATATTCTGTTGACCCAAGTGACAAAAGTGGAACAGCCTTTCCTATCTATATGATGGTAGTAGAGGGATAATCAAGGGGTACATCGCTACTTTCTGTAATTGGAGGAGCTATATGAATGCTGTTGCTTTAGCGGAAAATCTGGAAACAAAAAGAAAACTGGACCATCATTTTCTGAGCTTAAATTAAATTGTCTTTGGGGTATTCAGATGTATAATGATGCCAACAAAACCGCCTCTGGTATGCTAAAAAATGAAGGTGTTGAAGGGGCCTGGTTGAATTCTGTTCATGCTCAACAAGCCTCCAAGGAGACATTTACATCTTCACAAAAGATCAGGTTGGATTTACATTTTTTTCCCTTAATAAATAACATAATTAATCAGTCTGTAACATTCAAATGTGATAAATCAATTAATTGAATGATAAAAAAAATAATCATATTATAGATTTGAAAAAGCTTAACAATTTAGTTTTGCATCATTTTCTTTTTACAAAGGGTCTGGATTACAATTTTTTTCACTTACTGTATCTATGCTCCTAAAGTTAATTAAGCCAGAGAGACATTAGCTGAGATTTGAAAAAGAAAAAGTGAGACGAGTTTCAAATGCAACAGCTCAGTCGGAGGAATCCTTTGGATTGACAGAATGACATTACTGTTTAACGCAATAATTGCTGGAACAATTTATCATCCAGCAAAATTTCTTATGGTGACAGGTCTAGATGTGATGAAAAAAAAACTATTTTAACAGCTCTGTCACTGTGTTTCAAATGTAGTAAGTTTATTCTGAAATGCTTAAACACAATTCCAAGGGAGTGCATGTAATTTCTCACTATTAGGCATAAAAAAAGAAAACAAATTCCTGTTATCTTTTTTATATGCTATAAGTCAACTTCCACAGCATATAAAAAGTGTTTTAATATGCAGCTAATACTGTGATGAAAATAAAACATAATAAGATTTTAAAAAGAGGCCTACTGAGTAACTCCAACGCAATAGTTATTCCAACACCGTAATAACATAATCAGTTAGTAAAATGATAAAATAAGATGACAAAATAAATGATCAATAAACTCCAAACAGTAAGGCTGATGACTTTTATAAAGTTATTGCTCATTAATAATGTATTTCACCTGATAAGCAGAACAGCAGACCTACCAAATAACGATTGCTTGATGCCTTTCATCACATCATCTCACAATAACTTAGAAGGCTTCATCTCTTTGCAAATATCTGTAAAGTTAACATGTTTATATCAGGAGACGAGAATCGATAATAAATAAATTCTCATGCACAGTTTCCCTCTTAGGATTTGTGTAATTTCTTTAATAGCTGACTGCAGAGACACCCAGGGAGTCTGTCTTTTCATATCCTCTTTTATCACCAGAATCTTTGCACATGTCAAGCTTTCATGTCTTAAAAAATAACCACAGGAATGAATCTCTAATGTATTTCTAAATGGAGATTAATGCTGTGTTCAGAAGAGGGGTTAAAAGCGTATGTCTTGATCAAATCTTTGCTCAAAAGAAATTCTTTTGATTCTGGCATTGAAAACAGGTCAGAGAGTGGATAAAACGAAATGAATGGAAATATTGACGTGAGGAAGGGCGGAAAAAGGGGCCAAACGATAGTAAAAACACTCAGCAGAGCCTTATATTCACACCAAGCCTTTCTTTCATTATTCAGTTGTTCAACTTCCTGATCAGTTCATGTTTAAACACCACGTCTGATCCCAAAATACGACATTTCCTTTGAAGAAATAAAGACGGTTTAGCTTATAAACGTATGTTTTGGCCTTGAATTCTTAAAATTAGTCTGTATCTCTCTGTCAGTCTAAAAATCAAGCTGACAGCGACATGACATTTCCAGCGAAAACAAACCTCTATGTAAGTGAACTAATTATATTTATTGCAGAGCACGAGGTCCAATTTGATTTGACTTATGTCATGGAAATATTGCCAATATCCACCAAATAAATTCTCTTTCATTGATCAGCAGAGTGGCCACTGGAGAGCGACTTTCAATGCGGTGCAGGGCAGAAGGCCTCTCTGCGCTGTGTGTATATGGGGAAGAGGGGGGGTGCAAAGAGCTTTATTTATTTGACTTCATTCGGCCTGTCTTAATGCAAGGTGCCCCAAGGACTGCGGCACAAAACAATTAGCCTGGATTTCATAAAGCAATCAGCATGCCACCTCCTCTAATGCAGCAGCTTCGTACATTGACAGTCTGTATGAAATGGTGTTATTGAAAGCTTTGTGTTCGCGTTAGCTTTCGCCTCAGTGCATTTATGAATCAATTTTTGCCCATAAAAGAAGCTTTAACACTTAAGCTATTTTAGTGGAAATGCATTATGTAAGTTGTCAAATGTATGAGAGAGAGGGCTGGTAACGATTCGAGCTATTCACACTGAACAGCCGGCCCCCCATTTTTATAATGGGCCTTTTGAAAATGTCTGCCTGAGAGCACAAGTTTGCTATTAAGATGCTGTCGGTCATTTCTCTCTCTCTCTCTCTCTCTCTGTCTCTCTCTCTCTCTCTCTCTCTCTCTCTCTCTCTTTTGAAATGTAATCCATAAAACTAATGCCAAATTCTCAAAAGGTTTAAACAATCAAATTTAATTAAATAATTGTTTGCTTAGTAAAATAATTACAGTTTTGGTTATTACAAAGCAAAGGCAAACAGCATGAAAATATGCTTTTCACATAGAAAGTGTGAAAGGCTGTTAATCTAGAGCTATTTCTGTGAATAATAACTATATAGAGAGGATAGTTCAAAAAGATGAAAAATAAAATTTTGTGAGTGGAATGCTTTATGAGAGGTCGGAGGTTGGAGACAATAAAAAGGACAACAGTAATCTATGTAACTACTTGTCACAGTTAGGGTTTACAGAACACCTGCTGACATGACACATTAAACATTGAAGCGGATGAGCTACAGCAGCAGAAGGCTCAAATTGGTACCTCTCCCATCAGTTCAAGAAAGAAAACTGAGATCATGATTTTCTCCACCTCACTAAATAACTGATGTAAAATCAGGTTGCTTTGGTGACATTTTCTTTGTACCTTTTGGGCCCAGTAACAAAAATGTTTGATCATCCAGTATTGTTCCTGACCATATCCATCCCAATATGATCACAGTGAATCCAACCTCTGAAGGTCCACTCCAGCAGGATGATGCACATTGACCAACAGTTCAAAGCAAGCAGGTTTCTTCAAAAACATGGTGAATTCACTAAACGCAGATATGGTTGAGTAACAGATTTTCATTCTAGGTGTGCAGCCCAATAACAATTTGCTGCAACTGTGTGATACAACTAAGTCAGTATGATCCAGAATATCTTCATGTCTGCTAGTGGCATTGTGTTGAACGTCTGCTAAAAATATTTAAAGTAGTTCAGAGAGTAAAAGAGATCCAGCCAAACCCCGCCAAGGCAGGCCTGTCCTAAGCTGGTCCTCGAGGCCCACAGATTTTAAAGGTTTCCCTGCTTCAGAACAACTGATTTCCATTGATTGCTGATTAACAGGTGTTTGCTGAGCTGAATTCATCAAAATCAGCTGTGCTAAAGCCAAGAAACACACACAGACACAGATATATATATATATATATATACATATATATATATATCCATCAATCCATCCATTGTCTTTACACCCTTGTCCCTAATGGGGTCGGGAGTGTTGCTGGTGCCTATCTCCAGCT
>JAUZNJ010029195.1:0-14244 GCA_034780135.1 Jordanella pulchra | reverse complement strand
GCATCTGCACCCCTTCAGCCACATAAAGGATACGAAGCATTCAAGAGGATGTGTATTAAATATTTAAAAAACTATCACTGAGCACTTACCGTTTTAAGAAAAGACTGAGTATATTTTAAACTGTCCTTGTTCAAAAATCATGTTTTTGTTTCCATTATAATGGTGGATTTGATATAAAATGTGTTTGCAAAAATATTTATCTGCTGTTTTAACAGCTAACAGCTTTGGAGTGATGGCAAATTTACCTGTTAATATCTAATTAGCATTCAGGGGAGGTGCTTGTGTTAAGATCTGTTTTATTTAAATGTTTCAATTCACTTTTACTGTACATGCAGAAATACTGTGAGATGAGAAAAAAATTAAACCTGAATATATCCTTAAACATATAATCCCTGCAGAAAAACAAGGAAGTGGCAGAATTTTCCTTAGAATACAGATTTTTTATTTTTTTCCCACAGAATCAAAAAGAAAACTGGAGAAGTTTTGATGTAGGGGAATCCTGAGCGAAAAAGCTATTAGAGGGTTGCAACAAATCTTAAAGGCAGAAAACACTCTTAATAAGAGATCTACATTAGAAAGGTTTACAGCAAAGTCTCTTTATGTGTTGGAACTACAAAATCAAACCACAGATCTAAATCAGCTGAGAAATTACTGTCTGATGAGAAAAAAATCTTTCTTTTAAACCTTTAAACACTTTTATCCCTCCCTGCTTTTCTCATTTGCTGAATCTTCCATCTATAAACATCATAACCCTAAATAAAAATGAATGCAAGCACTTTTCTCCAGAGGTCAAACGTTCAACAAATATGAACAGTTTGTGAGACTCAGTCGGCTGCAACATGGGACTCAACAGCAGTGATCAGCCCTGACCCACCCAACCCCCCTTTCACCCTGTGAATAATTATAGATAAATGGTTATTATTGTTAATAACTGGAATGAAGACATTTTATGTGTCTGGAGTTGTTGCAGGAAATGGAGCATGTGATGCAATAAATTGCACACAGTACATGTAACCAAAGGCAGACGATCCAGGCTTCTAGAAACAACCAGAAAGGGATCTTCATTAGAGAAACTCAATCCTGGGCTGCACAGCAGGAAACTGGTTATTTTTAGACCGATCACCAAAGTGGCGAGCCCAGACATAGAAAGGCATGTGGAAGCATCCAACAATGTTAAAAAAAAAAAGAACTGGAGGACATTGCAGACAGCCTGTTGGCCTGATAATGTCAATATTATTTCTGTCATCTGAACGCCCGCTCCCTGACACAGAAACAGGCTGAAAATGAATAACTCCCACTCTCAGTGACGATGCTACAGCTG
This sequence comes from Jordanella pulchra, assembly GCA_034780135.1. Lineage (NCBI taxonomy): Eukaryota > Metazoa > Chordata > Actinopteri > Cyprinodontiformes > Cyprinodontidae > Jordanella > Jordanella pulchra. The sequence continues at coordinate 12,923 of JAUZNJ010029195.1, read as the reverse complement.
TTTAAATACAACCCTCACAGAGGGTAATTCCACACTTCCTCCTCTGCAATCTGCTGCATCACAGACAAGTGTCTCCGCTGGCAGAGGTCAACCTTCTGGGAATTAAACTCGTTTCCTTGAATATTGACGGCTTAATGACACAGAGGCGGTTTGTGTCTCTCCTAAATATGACCCAGTGCTCACCGCCCACCGTCTTTCTCTCATTTCTTTATGTTATAACAACAAGCCTTACAAAGGTTTTGTTCAGTTTTATTGCATTAGGCCCAAACACAGCAACATGTACTGTTGTTGTAAGTGGAAACATGTTGGTTGCAACAAACATAATGAATAGAGATTTGGATTTAATACTTAGAAATTGAAATTTCTGCCTATTTTTTCACCAAACAACTCAAACAAAGTAAGAATGCATTAGAACAACTTTTAAGAAATTACATTTTACTGTTTTTTTAACTTTTATATCTGTATGTTAAAGGCTAATGTTGTTAAAAGGTACATAGTCACGTTTTATGCTTATACCATAAGAAGCAAAATCCAGTTGATTATGATTAAAATAAGACTATGCTCCGAAAGTCCACCCTGATAGTGTTTTAATCATCCTTTTTAAGCCTAAATAGAACCTCAGCAAAAGGTGCCATTAGCTGACCTAAAAAAAACATGTGGCGCCATCTGCTGGTAGGGCAGCTGAACTACCAGAAATCCAGATGGTGGCTAACAAAGTGGCTACTAAATGAGTCCTGACTGTGCCTCCTTGAATATAGACAGTTTATGGAATAGGGTTTGAAGCTTTGCTAAGACCAGTAGCACTGTTAGCTGGGACACGTCTACCAACTTTAACACCAGAATGCTCCCTGAGCTTAGTGAACTCCAACAGTCAGACTGATTTCCCAGCACAGTTCCAGCTTTATCCCTCTTGGAATCGAACATCTTCTTCACCTTCTTACACATGATCTATAATATCATCATAAAAACATTGCAGGCAAACAGAGTAAGTTACTGGTGTATAAATAAAAATAAAAAAAAAGTCAAATAACATGAACGTGTGATTTGAAAGTTATCTGACACCCCCAGCACGTGTCCTTCCATTATCGCCCTGCATTTAACTCCATCCAATGTCCAGTCATCTCCATTCAGCTACGCTGCTCCTGCTAAATAAACTCATCCTCACAGAATGATGGCGTCACCACCGTGTTTCATGATATGGCGTGTGCAGGGAGATGTGCGGTGTTTATTTTACCGTCCCAGTTTGTTCTAATCTGAAAGGAGGCTCTTCTCACTTGTTAATGTCAGTCAGTTTAAGTAACAACCACATCCTTAGTGAACTAAACACTTCTTTAATATTCCTCTGTATCCCTGACCTGTCCGCTGTGTCCTTTGATCCCGTTTGTTAACTATTGTTCTTTAATGAACCTCAGGGGCTTTCACTAACCCGCTGTATTTATGCTGAGATTAAATCCCCTCCCTGCTGTATTTTACTAATTAGGTTTCTATGAAAGCAGTTGGAAGCGACGCATAGAAGAAAAAGTCACCTCGCCGTGAATCACAGTCTACTTTGTGTTGGTCTATCATATGAAACCCCAACAGAAAACAGAAATTTCCACTGACAACAAAGTAATATGTAAAGTTTAAGGGGTGAGGGGAGCAGATTTCTAAATAAGGGCTCAGTTTCCTTTAGTGATGATTGTAGCATCGCTTAGGTTCCTGAATGACGTTCAAATAGATTTGATTAAATTACTAATAGGGGGCTTAATAGGCACATCAGATAAACAACGTCACAGGTAGGTTTGATTGTGAATGTGGTTCTACAAACAGAACATCTACTGGAGTCCATTATAAAGACTAATAAACAGATTAAAGCTGCATACTTTGTCATTTTAGCCGACTGCTAAGCACAATACCTTTACTTAATTTACCAAAAACATTCTTCTCAATAATCCATACTCAAAGTCCAATAACTTTTATGATTAAATACATTCATAGAAGGCAACTAACAAATATAAAAGTCATTATCTAAAGCAAAACTTAGCTTTGCAGAATCTCTCATTGGGTTAAATGACCAGACAGAAAATGTCCAGAGCAACAAAACTGAGAAATGATGTTTTTTTAAACATCAACTCTTCTACAAAACCCAAACAAACTGCCTCCAAATATGAACACTGTTGATCCACAGTGTCCACATCAACACTACATCTCCAACAAAACATTACCCTGCCCTCTCACATCTAAAGTAAAATAAATCTATAAATTACATTTTTTTGATAACAGATTTTTTGTTTTTTATTCCAATTTTTATATTTAATTCACAATTTTTATATAAAGAAATGGTCAAATTAACAGGACATTTATTTATCTAATGTTATTAATTTATAATTTATCAACTGAATCACATATTTTTTTTTATTTTGTCCCTTTTGGCCTCCATAATTATCTTTTCTGAAGCCCTGCTCTAAAGAAGCTTGAATATTAACATTCATTTTATACAGAAAAAAATACTTTTCCATTTCAGGCATGAGGCGTGTCTGTAGTGACCACAAAGGGAAAGGAAAAAAAGGAGGTATCAAAGTATTAATCCACACAGAAGAGGCTGGTAGCTTCAAGGATTCCTGCTTCATGAGACACAGAAGCAGCTCATGAAGACCCGAAGCCTCAGCCCACCTATCCAGCTCACCCTCATTCTGTCACACATGAAGATTTGTCAGCTGCAGTTTGACGTGTGAGGGGCAGGCGGGCGGGTGCGAACTCAACACCGCCGCACACAGGCCTCGTCTGGCAGTCCTCCTCGGACTGGTGTTGTTATAATCAGATTAATTCAGGAGCTAATTAGTTCCTGTTGGGCTCAGCCTGACAGCCGACAGTTACACAGATCCGTATAATAACTTATCTAAAAGCTGATTAACACATCAGTCCTCCTGCGTGTGTGTGCCTGCTAAGAAGCTGTGTGGTTGTAATGATTGGTTAAGTGTGATGAGAAGTCTGAAGCGTCCACATGTGGGAGCAAATTCATGTAACTTGTGTGGGATTGACAGATTATGACTAGAAGTTTTCCTTGAAACAAGCCCGACCTTTAACCTGTACGTTCATCAAGAAGCTGGGGTGGTTGGGCCCGTGGAACAGGCCCGTGTCGTACAGCTGTGGCAGCATAATAAACCCGAGCTGCTGTGATAGGTAGTGACAGCGGCGCAGCCTTAGCCACGAGCATAAACCGCATTTGTTACGTAAGGGCTTTACTGTTGCCGCCCTGTCACTGCCGTTAGAATTCATTGGATTCATGTTTTATTAGGCCCAACGAGGAAGAAGGGAGATCAGTGGATCCAAACATGAGCTCACCCTCTTCACCATGGAGTGTAGCACAGAGAGGGTGGGCAGCATTAACCTCGCCTGGTTGAGGAACACACCTGGGTTTGATGAAAGGGAGTAAACAAACTTTACGAAGCAAAAAAGAAACATTAATGCCTTTAATTTGCTACTTTATATCATTGCCGTCTTTATTTTATCCCATCTTCTTTTTTTTTTACCTTTTCAATCTTATCGATCATAAATAGAAAAGCTTAAAGGTGATAGCTACAAGTGTAGCGCCTCCCTGCTAGTAAGTGCCGCACTCGCCCATACCGTTTGCTAGCCGGTTGCTAATGCTAACCTTTGGTTAAGTGTAAAGATTAAAGCATCCAGATGTGGGAGTATTTTCAATATTTGTAAATGGTTTGATTAAAAAAAAAGTTGTAGCTACAACCTTCACCAATAAATATACATTCAACAGGAGAGAACGTTTAACGATGCAGTTTTCACCATACAAAATAGATTCTCTGCTGGCTGTTGAAAGGTCAAAGTTCATCTGATCTCAGCAACCCAAATCTTCCCAGTTGAAATTATGACATGAGTGCCTGTTCGAATTGCTAGACTCCTTCGTCCGCAGCCGACGAATGCAGCCTTCATTTGACCTGTTTTGAAGGATGGGTCCCGTGTATCCTACGCAGCCTTCGTTTTCCCATGATTCATTGCGAGTTAAAGAAAGAAAAGCTGCTTCGTGCTCAAAGGAAAGAGGAAATGGCGACGACCAGTGGTGAATATTGGAAATGCAGTTTGATATAATTAAGTGAATAGTTCCATCTTAAATTAATGAAAATATATTTTTAAAAGGTTCTGGAGTCAGATATGTGGCAGTAATATTTATTAAGAGGATTTATTCTGTGACTTTATTAATAGGTTTAACTGATATTAAAGCTCAGATTCTAATATCTGCACAGTGAACAACAGATCTGATGTCTGTGATCACGGTTCTGCTGCTGAAGCTCCTCAACAGTGAAGTTAGCAACAGAACATTAGTAAGAAGTTCAGCATCCAATCTTTGCCTGATTTGTGTATCAACTGCCACTGTTGCTAGGCGACAGAGCATGCTGAGTGAGGGGCGGAGAAGGCTGGACCTGTTTGAATCCATAGCAAAACTCTTCCGGTCTCCTTATTTTCAAGCCCTAGAAGGACGCAGTCCAGGTAGAACCGGGTCCTTAGAAGACGCAGCCCCTAAATTCGAACACACCTTTGTTTTTCCCTCTGGGATGTAATTCAAATACACCTGGAACAAGCAGTTCTCCCCTAAGCCTGATGGTGGCAGCACTGATACCATCATGATGAATTTTCTACTTTGGCATTTTAATGCTGGTATATTAACCAAAAACCGAATACAAAAATGCAGCAAAAAAATCATTCATAGCAATATAAGACAAATAAAGAGAAGTCATGCAGAATGTTTGCTCTTTTAAGTTTTATGGGGGAGAGTTTGTATCTGCAGCCACCTAGGAGTCTTCTTTAAGGATAAAAAACATTGCTCAACCCATTTAAAGTATATATTATGTAGAACCATAAATTAATTTAAACGACACTAATGTATAAATATGCACATAGATTTATTAGCAAGGACCCTAATGAAAATCTGGTCTATCTTCAATGACTTCTGTATTGAATTAAATATCGAGCTCTTTCATTTTCTCGTTGATTCAGAATAGAATAGAATAGAATAGAATAGAATAGAATAGAATAGAATAGAATAGAATTCAACTTTGTCATTGCACTGTCGCAAGTACAAGCAACAAAATGTAGTTTGCATCTATCCAGAAGTGCTATACAGGATATAGATATTTATTTACAGGCGTACAAGGATGGTTAAAAAATAAAATTTTCTGTATACATATAAAATAAATGTGGGAGCTATATGCACATATTATACAGAATATACAGGAATGTTAGGAATGGATTGTATATGTATTAGAAGGTTTATAATACAAGGTAGATAATGGTACATAAGGGTTATAGATTATATACATATGTATATATATATATATATATATACATATATTTTGATGAGTATAGATCAACCATAAGATATTCTCAGCCACCTCTCAGTGCCTCTGTCTGACCACCGAACCACCACTGGTCAGGCACCACGCTAATGTGGCCACCTCTGGAAATCCCTTCGCCTCCGCTTTGCCACCCCAATAAAAAAAATCCTAGAGCCGCTTCTGGTTTAGACAAATGAAATTTTGAAGAAGAGGCAAAGAAAATTTTAGATTGTTGAGTCCTTTACTGGGCAGTCCTGAGGTGGTCAGTATAGTTTCCTCTTCAATATGTCACATTTGAACAAACCTTAATAATCATTTATAAGATTGATTTAATTCTGCTTTGTAATAGAATATCAAACCTGCATAGGATTGATTGGCTGGAAAATAAACACGTATTGGAATGGCTTTCCATGAAGCAGAGCGGCTTCTTTCTTACTTAATCCTTCCTTTCTTTTAGGCAGTAGATAAAGCAGGCGTATCATTGCCTCGTTCTGTGGAGGTCATTATGAACCGATGGATCCTACAAATGGGCTTCCCAGTGGTCACCATCGACACCCGCAATGGAAAGATCACACAGGAACATTTCCTGTTGGATCCAGAGTCTGTTGTAGACAGACCTTCAGAGTTCAAGTAGGATCAAACGACTAAAAAAAAAAAAAGCCGTCAAACGTCTTCATGTCTTTGAATTCTGCTTTTGTTCATTTGCATGGATTTGGTTCAAGCTACGAGTGGTTTGTCCCTCTTACCTGGATTAAAACGGGTAGTTCTGAACAGCAGTACTGGTTTCTCAATAAGGAAGGTTAGATTCATTGCAACACAAAGAGAGGGGGCTGCTGTTTTTGTTTTATCAACATTGCATTTTCCTCTTTGTGCTCAGATACTAACTCAGAGTTGGTTCTTGGTGATGCTGACTGGCTGGTGGCCAACATCAACATGAAGGGTTTCTATAGAGTCAATTATGACGAGGAGAACTGGGAGCGTCTTATTGCCAAGCTGAGCTCGAACCACGTTGATAAGGTGTGAATTTATTTTCCATTATTACTGCAGGCAAAGAAAACAGTTTATAAATGGAAATTTAAATAAAATTCAACCTTGAATACAGGTTTTGAGAGGAAATTTCCTCTTTGCTCCGATTTATCTTCTTTCCTCTTATGTTTTTAATAGTTTTTTATATTTTCATATTTTTTCAAATTCTCCTTTTTCAGATTGAGTTTTACAAATTGAATTCTTTTGAAATTGTTTTCAACAGATCACATTCTCCTCACTTCAAGCCCAATAAAAACATTTACTCTCGATGAATAGACATGTTGCGAACTTCCAGCAAACCAATAGAAATGTGTCTTTGCTTCTCTATGCAGAGGAAAACCTGCAGAGGAGAAGAGAATGTGATCTGTAAAATGCATTTTGAAAATATTGCAATTTGTAAAACTCAATCCAAAATAAAGAAATAAAAAAAAGAATTTTAGAAAATACAATTTTTGAAATTAAATATAAAAAAATCTATAAATAAAAAAATCAGTTGGAAAAAAGAATATATAAATAATAATATTTTACAATTTATTTTTGTATATTTTTACTTTTTTTTTATTAAAAAGCTGTGCAAAGCTTTATTTTTGCATTGAGTTACTTTCTAATTTGCATTTATGAAATGTGCTTGTTTTTTTCCAAACTTTCTTTGGTAAAACTATTTTTTAATTTTAGAAATTTCCATTTACAAAATGTGTTCTTTGCCTGCAACAAGCTACACCCTGATAGCTGCTCTGCTTTGTTTCTGGTATTAGTGTTGCTCACAGCTTTTCCTTTATTTTCAGGACATTCCTGTGATCAACAGGGCTCAGATTATTGATGACGCCTTTAATCTTGCAAAGTGAGGTTAACATTTAGTTAAGCATTTGGTTGAGCTTCTGTAAAAAATACTCGAGCATTTTACCTCTATTTTTTTACTTTCAGGGCAAAAATAATAAATACAACCTTGGCTCTGAGGACAACTACATTCCTGAACAAAGAGGTTGAATATATGCCCTGGCAGACGGCCAGACGCAACTTGAATTACTTCTTCCTTATGTTTGACCGCACTGAGGTGTATGGACCCATGAAGGTTTACTCAATAACTGATTCTTCAAATATTGTGGACTTACAAAGACTTTACAATGAACAAAGCAAAATAAATGTGATTTCTCATATAATCACAAAACAAAATGACAAATAAGCTTTAATGTTTCGTCTTCATCCCTCAGGCCTATATAAGAAAACAGGTCACTCCTCTGTTTCATTACTTTGAGGATCTCACTCTAAACTGGACAAAGATCCCAGAAAAACACACAGATCAGTAAGGATGTTTAAATTTGTTTTCTCTGTTTTTTTAATTTATTTTATAAGTGTTTTGTCTTTTAGAGCACACTGATAGAAACAAGGCTAAACACAAATGTGCCTTTGATTGCAAAGGCTAAATTTCACAGTGAAATATTGAAACCACTTTCACTTTAATTTAAGAGAAATTACTTAGAGAAAAAAACATTTTTTTAAAAAAAAAGTCAGCAGAGCCACGGTTACTGGAGCCCTCAATAAGTGCGTATAAATTCAACTTATTTATACAGCACCGATTCAAAACAGAGGGCATCTGAAGTGACTCAACTAGATCAGACAGTCAGACTGGTTTAAGGTTTTCTATCTAAAAATCACCGGATTGCATCGACTCATTTTCTAGACAGCAATCCTTCAGACCAAGAATGCATGTAGCAACAGTGAGGAGGAAAAACTCCCTTTTAACAGCAATGAACCTCCAGCGGATCCAGGCTTAGTGCGAGCGGCCATCTGCTGAGGCCGACGGGGGTTCAAGAAGACAGAAACAGACATTCAGAGAGAAGCAGAGATATAAAAGCTAACTGTTAGCTAGCTCCACAAGCCCCATCCAGGAAAGACACAGTCAGAGGATGAAAGAGAGCACATCCAGTTATTCACAGTAAGAGAAACAGGACAGCACTGAAAAACAGGCCAAGCTTCAATAACTATAAACCAATAACTATAAACCAAGGAGACCAGATGAAGCTACTATGATGAGAAAAAGCTGAGAGAGCATAAAGTTAGAGGTTGAACTAACAAATACTGAAGAATGGGAGAATAGAGACAGAATGAGGCAGAATTATGAAAAGTGGTCCCTATGTTCTCCAGCAGCCTAAGCCTATTGCAGCGTAACTATAGAGATACTCAGGATAACTTGAGCCACTTTAAATATAAGCTTTATCAAAAAGGAGAAACATTATTTATTTCAAAAATTCAGCAGCTACTGGAACTCTCAAAATGTCCACATGAATGTGCTTTATCTTACAAATGTTTAGTATTTATCCTTTGAATTTTAAAGTGTAGCTTTCTGGGATGTTCAGATATTAACCGCTTCTCTAGAGAACTCCAGAATGGCTTTATTTAATCTTTTGAATGACAGGGACAACACAATGATATTCTGATGTCAGAAAACAGTAGGATAGAGAGAGAAAAAGTTCACAGACACACTTTCAATCTTCTATATGAGCAAAGAAGGAGACCAACGATTTATGGTTATCCTGAGAACTGATTCGCAAAGTTCGTTTTATTTCTCCTGACTCTGTAAGTCCCGTCTTAACCCATTCCTCTTCAGACTGACACACCTTGTGGCCTGTATCATTATTATCAAACTCAGTAATAATTCATTTTGTAGGAATGTTTGCTCACTCAACCAATAGTTTGGAGTTTGAGTCGACTCAAACTAAATTTTGTGGGTCCGATTCTAAAAAGTTTAGAAACTTCTGATCTAGAGCAGAAGTTCCCAAACATTTTACCCTGTGACCCCAAAAATAACAACAGACTGGAGACCCCTAAAAATACACAGAATGACTTCACTGTATATTAACTTATAGGTTAATCACATTAATTCCTAATTTATTTAAGTCCTAAAAGAATTGTAATGATTTAATTCCTCTTATTAAATGTATTTTCAGGATTTATAGGGACATTTGATTGTTAAATTGTGCATTTTCCAATTTAATATTTAAATATTGTTTAGATAAATGAATAGATGTTACATGTCATCAGAAAGCTCTGTGATTTCAACCCTTCTCATGGTTCCTATATCCTTTCTTTCCAGATATAATCAGATTAATGCCATCTCCTTGGCCTGCAGTACAGGAGTGGAAGGCTGCAGAGAACTGACATCTGGATGGTTCAAAGAGTGGATGAACAACCCTGCTGTCAACAAGTAAACTCCTGCTAAAAAGTTGACCTTTTTATTTATTAGGTTTTTTTCCTTTACAAACTACTTTTGTTTTGAATAACATTACAGCATAAATGTCAACCTGAAGTCGACAGTTTACTGCAATGCGATCGCAGCAGGAGGAGAAGCAGAGTGGGACTTTGCATGGAAAATGTATAAGAATGCTACCATTGCCTCAGAGGCAGAGAAGCTAATGTATGCTCTGTCCTGCACCAAGGAGCCCTGGCTGTTAAACAGGTCTCTGACAAACACACATGGCTCAGCCTTACTGTCTGACTTTGCTAGTCTCTAAATAATCTGACCCTTTTTCTTCTATAATCTCCTAACCCCTTTTGTTCATCTCAGGTACATACAGTATTGCCTGGATCCAGAGAAGATCCGGAAGCAGGATGTCTCTTATACTCTTGTTTACATTGCACGGAACGCTATCGGGCATCCTCTGGTTTGGGACTTTATGAGAGGCAACTGGGACTATTTAATAAATGAGTGAGTCTTTTCATGATTCAAGTCTTCAGCAAGTTATTAAGGCTTCAAACTGAAAACCCATAAACTGTCTCTTTGGGTAGACTGTTAGTGTTTGTGCACAGTAGGAGCAGACAGATTAGCATGTCTTAATCTAACAAATTGTTTTTTTTCTGTATCTTCAGATATGGTCGTGGATCAATTTCCCTTGGGAGTATCATGAATGGATTGACTGAACGATTCTCCACTCAGTTTGAATACAAACAGGTAGGGACTCAATGATGCAGTCAGAATAAATTTTTATGTTTAAAGTCAGGTAGGAGCATTACTGTTGATTTCTGCTTCTCCTGCCTTCTCCTCTGTAGCTGCAGCTGTTCAAAGAGGAGGTTGAAGCTCAGCTGGAGTCGGCTTCTGGGGTTTTTGATCAAGTCCTGGAGAGAACCAAGGCCAACATGAACTGGGTGGCCCTGAACAAGAAGCAAGTGTATGAATGGTTGATGGATCAAACTTCAGAAAAGTTATAATCCAGCTGTTTGATGCACAGATGAGAAACAAGCATCAGATTGTTCTGCAAAACTGTCCACTGCCTCAAAGCTCACATATGTACAATTTGTGGATATATTTTTCGATCAAATAGACGTATTTTTGATGAAGCGTTCAGGTAAAGCTCTTTAATGAAATAAAACTTATTTCATAACTAGATGATTTGTGTGCTTTATAAGATAACCTCTCTGAACATTTGTTCTATTTACACCATTTTCTGAAGGAAAACACAGTATAAGAGGCTTAAATTAAGGAGGAAAATATTTTTTATTTACATGTTAATATTAGTTCTGTCTGAAATGAAATGTTGGGTTTAAAGTTTCAAAGACTCTGATTAGACCTTTACTGATAAAAGCCGACATCAGAACCAAACATGTGGCCTCACCACAGGAGAAACGCATGTTTGCTTCCATTTCTGACTCATTAGCAACGGTGACTGATTGAATTATAAATTTAAAATAATAATTTGAACCAAATGAAGAATAACAGTAATAATAACTATATAATAATACTAATAAAATATCATAATAATATTAATAAAAATATAAAAAAATACTTATATATTTCCTTATCTCAAAAACAAATGATAATAATAATATCATTTTGCTGAATATTAGTCATTTAAATAAGTCATTTTCTTCAGCAACCATCATTGCTGTAAGTTTAATTATGTCAATAATTCTTGCAACAATCAAACAAAGTCAACCAAAAGATGAAACAATAATTTAATGTTTAATACAATTCGATAAAAAATTATCAAGATAATAAAAAAAAGAAAACAAATCTTTTCTTCCTTTAATTGTTTTCTCTTCTTACTCAGGTATCTCTTACTGTAATCTGAACATTTATTTAAGTAACGAATCCTTCTGACACTGTTACTATGGACTAAACAGATTTGGCCTTTGTTGAAAATATTCTAGAAGAAAAGTCATTGGTTAAAAAAAGCATAGTTAGGGAAACAACACATTTTTACTGGTAGTTTAGAACAAAACCAGCCTAAACTTCCTCTGAACCTGCAGCCAGAGGCACTTTTTCACTGTTTATATCAAAGCATTAACTGGTGGCCCAGTCACAGGTCCGGAAGTCCCCATCCGACTTCACTGAGTTTGATTCATTTTGAAAATCTATAGAAAAGGATCTCAGACCTTTGTGTGCAATGCTGGTGAGCAGCACTGGGTCTGGGGGATTACTAAACACCACTTCAACCAATTTAAATGTCTTTTATTTTTAAATTATTCTACAAACCATGTTTCATAACATCACAAAACAATGAAATCAGTAGTTAATGTTATCCATGAATGCATGCTTGCAGGAGTGAGAGCAGGTGGACAGAACTGTGTTAGAAGAGCAATTGGTTGTGTGTCAGTGTAAAACAAAACAAAACAAAAAAACAGAAAGGATATTTTCTGTTTTTTGTTTTTGACAGACTTTTCTGTTTAAAAAAAAAAAGTAAAAAAAAAAAAACACAAGTTATTTTTTTTTTACTGAATTTTCTTTTCTCCAGATGTTTCTCTATTTACTTTAAAATGTCGCCGACTGTCGTCAGCAGAGTTGTCAGAACTCTGTTACCTAAAAGGCTCCGATGACTACAGCGGAAAAATCCGTAAATAAAATAAATAAATAAATACAGTAACTTTATACAGTGAATTTATGCACATTTCTTACATTGCGGTGCAGTACATGTTAGAGAAAAAAAGCCTTGGTTACATTTGTTTGCATTGCTTTATGTAGTCATCAAACTTAAAGAATGATAAATGAAGTTAAGAGAAAAAGACTGTAATAAATTTAAGAAAAAGAAATACTGGAAAACTTCTGCCTTTCACTCAATTTCATTTTCATCTCCTTTTGGTGTTTTTACAAAGTAAAAACTCCAGCATTCAAACTTGCTAAGTCTGGTTCATCTCTACAGAGACTTTTCACTAAACGCGAGAAAAAATGAAATATGATCAGCAGATTTACCTCTGAGGAGTTCTTCCATATTATGAATTTCTTGAACAATTCCTACCAAGTCTAATTAGACTCCTCCAACAGCTAATTATTGTTGCTTTTTTTATTTATGTTTAGATTCAGATGGCAGATTGGACTGAAATCCCTTGATATTGACTTTAGTTATCACATTAGTTCATTAGGGAGACACTTTCGGACGACCTTAAATATGTGGAAAAGATCTGAAGGTTTGATCAGAGATACCAGCTCTGACACCCCTTTATCATATGTCAAGTGCAGAATGTGTAATTATGTCATTTTAAGTGCAAAAATACTAATACTAATAGATAGATAGATAGATAGATAGATAGATAGATAGATAGATAGATAGATAGATAGATAGATAGATAGATAGA
>JAUZNJ010029194.1:0-15574 GCA_034780135.1 Jordanella pulchra | reverse complement strand
AAACCAGTATGACATCAACTTCCTTTCAATCAGAGTCAACAGCAACCCAAACTCAAAAAACTAGTATGACTTCAACTCCCTTTGAATCAGAGTCAACAGCAACCCAAACTCAAAAAAACAGTATGACTTCAACTCCCTTTGAATCAGAGTCAACAGCAACCCAAACTCAAAAAAACAGTATGACTTCAACTCCCTTTGAATCAGAGTCAACAGCAACCCAAACCCCCAAAACTAGTATGACTTCAACTCCCTTTGTATTAGAGTCAACGGCAACCCAAACCCCCAAAACTAGTATGACTTCAACTCCCTTTGTATCAGAGTCAACAGCAACCCAAACTTCAAAAACTAGTATCATTTCAACTCCCTTTGAATCAAGGTCAACAGAAAGTCAAGTTCCAAAAACCAGTATGACATCAACTTCCTTTCAATCAGAGTCAACAGCAACCAAAACTCAAAAAACAAGTATTTCTTCACCTCCTTATTACCCTAAAGGTAAGCAACATTTATTTTAATAACAGGACAGCTAGCATTATTTGGACACAAATATATATGGCAATTTTCTTACAAAGCTTTTATTATAAAAAAAGTATGGACTGTTGCCTGCATGAGTCAGTTTAATCATAAAGCTGGAACCTATCAGGGCCCCTACTGATTCTTTTTTGTCATGTTTTTCAAAATTCGGCTTCTCTGTTTAAGCTGCAAAGTATGCATTAAATCAGATTAAATAGCATTTTTAATTGTTGTTTGAAAAGTGAAACATTTTATTGATACATTTTGGGCACGAAATATGTATATATATAACTGCTGGCACCATATCTATCTATCTATCTATCTATCTATCTATCTATCTATCTATCTATCTATCTATCTATCTATCTATCTATCTATCTATCTATCTATAGATAGATAGATGTACACATATATATATAGTCATACACATATATATTGTCATATATATAATCGTTTCTATTTTTTTAGATAAATCTCTGAAGTTCTTTAATGAAACAAAAAGCTGGATTAAAGCCTTGCAGCACTGCAGTACATTGAATTATTTGCTGGTTGAAATCACCAGCAAAGAAGTGCAAGAGCAGGTGAATAACCTTCTGCAATCTCATACCTTGACGGATGGAGTTTGGGTTGGCTTGGAACGGTCCATCTTTGGTACTAATCTGGAGTGGAAGTGGGTGTCAGGACTCACAAATGTTTACCCCCAGTGGGCCCAAAGTTTTCCTGTTGATATTCTGAACAATCACTGTGGAAAAGTTATCTGGCTGGATCAAAACACAACACAGCTGCTGGACGCATTCTGCAGTAATGAATTACCTTACATCTGCCAGGGTTAGGGCTAATTGTGTAATATCTGATTAAACAAGGTAAAATCTATCATTTGTTGGGTACTTGAAAGGGAAAATTTATTTTGTGAAAAAAATATTAACATTGTTTTTCTTTTTCTTTTTTTTCACAGCAAACCAAATTTAAGGGCTACATGGAGTTCTACAGTATGTTTATCTTGTTTTTCTTTGGAAAAGAAATAACACTTTTCTTGTATTTGGTGATTGGATTACATGTCCTTACAATCGCTTAGACACTTTTTTCTATTAGTAGCTCTGAAGGTTTTGTATACTTTTAGGGCCTAAAATTCAGAAGCTTTGCATGTCCTAAAACAAGAGCAAAGGTGTTTGTACTCACAGAGCATATTTTCAAAAAGGCACAAAGGGATAAATGTTTGCAACTCAGCAGACAGCGTTTGCCAACCTTTCTTAGCACATTTGCCTTCATTAATGTGCGGATCATATTCTGATGACCAAACTGGGGTGGAGGATATACAAATGTCAACTTTTACCACATACAAAGTGATTTTCCAATTCGGAAACTCACCTGCATCCTCAGTTTTTGGTCCTTTTAAAGTAGAGTGCAAACTGACACATATATAATATAACACATGCAATATCCTGGGTCATTGTTGCCATAAATGAGGCATTAGTACCATGCCAAATGATACAGAGATATTCTGTGGAAATGCAAATGTATTTTGATTTTAAACTATCAAAATAGTATAATAATCTCATAAATTTAGTAATCTATCTTAAAAAAAGAACTCTACAGGTCAGCACAATTTCATGTTTATTAGAACAATGGAAATTTAAAAAAAGCCAATGGGGGGGGGGGAATCTCTTCATAACAGATATTTATTAATCTTTTGAAAAAAGAAACATTACCGTGCATGAAGCATGTTTTTATGTTTTGCTCATAGCACTTTAACAT
Source organism: Jordanella pulchra (assembly GCA_034780135.1). Taxonomy (NCBI): domain Eukaryota; kingdom Metazoa; phylum Chordata; class Actinopteri; order Cyprinodontiformes; family Cyprinodontidae; genus Jordanella; species Jordanella pulchra. The sequence goes on along the minus strand of JAUZNJ010029194.1, from coordinate 13,309 downwards.
AGACTACAAGGTGCACTTTGAATATTATTTAGTGTTATTATAATTATGCTTTTTAAAAAACATACTACCCATCCAGTTCAGCAACCTTTATACGGAATCATTGAAGATCAGGCCCTATGACCACTAATTTTTCCAAACAGTAATATTTCGAAGGATAGTTGGTGGGGTCCAACTATCAGAGTCAGCAGCCATTATTGTTTTATTTCTAGGTTTTTCCTTCTGAGGCTACTTTGTGGTAAAATAGTAAATGGCCTGTAGTAATATAGCTCTTCATCAGTTTCAAGGATCCCACAGCACTATACAGTCATTTGCTGATTCACGCCACAGCTGCCGTGGGGCCAGACTGACAGAAACCAGGCTGCCATACCATTGTGTGTGTAACCACACACAGCACTAAAGCTTATCAATGGTTTTACAATGTTTTGTTGACAACCTCCAATTGTACCTGTCCTTTCAGTAATAATTTTAGAGTTAACAAACACTAATGTGAATAAACTTCTTGAACACTGACAAACAATAGTAACATTATTTCTTGCTTGTCTTAAAGTAACTGTGTGTATAAAACTATTAGTAATTGTATTTTTATACTTCAATGTCATTTGACATTATCTTAAGAGTCCTTGATTCACCGGGTTTTGAATATAATTGAACAGAGCTGTTTAGTTTGTATTGTAGTACTTGTCACTTTAAAAATAAACTGGTTTGTGCTTTAGTAAGTCAGAGTTCAGGTATTTAAGTGTGATTATTAGCTTTTTCACAATTTAAGGGATTCATATATTCATGAAATATTATGATATGTTTTTTTCTTATTTTGTAATAATTTCTGTTTTAAACAGCATGAAGAACATTTTCTTCAGGCTTGGACAAGCAGTAGTAGTTTTTATGGGATAATATGCTCCCTCTACCCATGGTTTGCACAAAGATACAGCAGTACACTTAATGACAGTTGCTCTGCACAGGAAAAAATATTTGGACTGTAGTTTATACAGTAACAGCTCCTGTAGAAACCCCTCATTTGCAATACAAAAATAGAACAGAGGTTCCTTTGTGCAACCTTTAAACAACCGTCTTGCAGCTTCAATATTATCCCTATGATAAATTACATGTTACGATATATGACTGACCCAAAGAGCATGGAGTAATAGAACAAAACAGGAACCTAGGACAATTCAGTTATGTCAGTAACGTCATAGAAAGTTGCAAAGCACGCATCCATGACCTCAAGGAGTGGCTTTAGAACCACTTTGTGACGATCCTGAAGTGGCCAAGCCAGCCAAGTTGCAGTTATTCTAGTAGTAGTACTAGTTCTATGACCACACAAACACTTTTGTTGCACTCATAAGCACATTGCTCTAGCAAGATTATGATAAAATCTTTATTAAAAAGATTTTAATAAAATCTTTTTTGTTAAGACAGCTGTGTTAGGAACGATCAGATCTCTGAAATCAAATAGAAATTAGTTATTTAGGGCTTTGAAAAGGGGGGTTTTTGAATTTTATTCTGGATTAAAAAGGAAGCCAATAAAGAGAAAATAGGAGCGATATGAATTTGCATCAGAACTCTGGCTCCAGCATTGTGGATCAGCTAAAGAGTTTTAAATACAGAATGGGACTTCCTGATGGTAAATGATTACAATAGTCCAGGCTTGAAGTAACAAATGTATGGACTAGTTTCTTAACATCAACCCTGGACAAGATATTTCTAATTTTGAAACATTCCAGATACAGAAAAGAGAAATACTAAAAACCTGTTTGATGTGGGTTTACAGTAAATGATAAGTCCTGTTAAAAAAAATAGAAGGGTTTAAAGGTTTTTTTACATCATTACCTGAGAACAGTTTAATCCCATCCAAATGAAATGACTGACTAATCAGCTTCTTTTTTAAAATTCTGCTTAGTCTACATTCAAAAGCAGAAAATTTTGAGTCATCAGGGTTTTATGTATTTAAGATATGCCTGTCATGTTTGTAATGGGTTAGTTTCATTAGGATTGATGGGCAAATATAGCTATAATCAGCAAAACAGTGAAAGTTAACCCTGTGCTGTCTTCCAATTAGGAGAATATATATACCAAAGATAGTATTGATTTTAGATATAGGCTATTAATGTATGAACTTGTGGTGGAACATTTTAAAGACATGAGAAGAAAGGCAAGTGGTTTTAGAGAAAGAAAAGAAAACAAGAAAAGATTACAGCTATTTAAATTTTCTATAACTAATAAATAATTTGAGCTAGTTTAAGTGTTTATCGCTCATGGCTTTCAATGTCAGACATCCTGTTGACCTGTGGCGCTATTCTGTGGCAAATAAAAAACAGGAAGCTGGTAGGTTCAGTTTGGCTCACATAAGGCAGCATTTATCTAATCACTGTTCCACATTTGATTGCTTGAAATATCTAAAATGGTATTGGCAGATAAAAAAAGAAAAAGTATAAAAACTCAAAAATTCACAGGGCATCCTTAAGTTTACCAAAGTGGTAAACATAGTGGCTATCTGTGACCAAAGCTACATCCTCGGTCATCATAGGGGAGGGAAAACTATGCAAAAAACATTTCTTTTTCTCTTTTTTGTAAAAGTTTATACACAGAGATTATTATTTCCTTTCAGATGAATTGTTTCATCCGTCCAGGTATCTATTTTCTAAAACTGAAAACTGAAATAAAAGTTTCTTTAATTTGAACCAGTTTTCTCAGACAAATTTGCAGTGATCCTTTTACAATGACTAATAAAAACAAAAAACTAACATTAATGCTGTTTATTTCATTTTACATTGGACCCTTTTCTCTGTACATGAACTGGTCCTGTAGAAGAAGTAGATTTTGATTAGGTGTTTTAGTTTTGTGAGATACATTGATGTCATGGTTTAGTGCATAAATGTGAGCTTCACATGGATTTCACCTGTATAAGGATTTGATTTTCTGAGGTTTTAGCCCATTGTTTGCGGTTAAAATTACAGTCGAAAAAGAAGGTACCATCAGACCAATATACAGGTTTAAAGAACAGCAAGTTAATCCACATGTAATACCCATCTAGTTACCATTAATTTGTTACATCTGCTGATAAACACCAACATAATGTTAGCAGCCTCAGCCTAAAAATGTGTTTTATACACATGTGAAGTGGAAGGATAGTTATACATTCATCCATCCATTCTTTACCAGTTTTATATTATAAATTATATTATAACAATAATCAGAAACAATTATAATCCATTTGGTTTCTTTGGGGCTTGAGTCTACCAGTCATGCAAAACTAGTTGTGCCAAAGTGAAGGAAGCTGCACACAAAAGACGATGTAGTGACGATTGTTTGACAAACCAAACATCGAATAAACCTTCCATCAGTCACTATGAGACACTGGGCTCCGGTTTCTATATGCAGGCAAAAGAAGTATAATGTCCAAAAACTTGTTTACTGTCTTGGTTGCCTTTATTTCCTTTTTTTGCAAATAATTACAGTGTTCAAGTTTTCCTTTGTGTCATGCTGCCTCTCTTGCACTGATAAAAACCACTTGCCCGCAGTCCAAAGGCCCCGACATTTATAGGAAGTAGGCTGACCCACATCACTTCCTGTCTAACTCAGAGACTAAATAAAAAAAAAATAATAATAATAATAATAATACAAAAGATAAATAAAAACAATTATTAACATGCAAGTTACCTCTGTAAATTATACAAATAGAAATTTAAGAATAAACTAACAAAATTCAAATGGATACAAAAATAAAGAATAAATAGCCCCAACAATTTGCATAACATTTAAAGCAGCTGTTACAGTGTACAGTACTTGCTTACTTTTTTACTGACATTATAATGTTCTGCTATGTGCCTGAGATGAAAGAGGTCTTATTGGTGAGACAGCGAGCAGTGTCCGTAAATTTGAATAAATTCCTTTTAGACAGCACTGCACTGAGCCTACACCAGTTTGTGGTTTCAGTTCTCAGCGTGAGGTAAGTTGAAGATTTACTTGACTGATTAAATAAACAAGCATTCGTCTTACAAATATTATTGAGTTTTACTGCAAAATATTTCCCAAATGGTAAAAAATCATAAACTCTTACCAATGCAAATCGTGTTGAGCTTAAGCTGTTGTTTAGATTTAAGTCCTTGTGTCTTTAAAAACATCAGATTCCTGAAATAAGTCAAAGTAGTTTTTTCCTCCACGTTTTTTTTTTATGTTTTATTTTCAGCAAGCTGTAGAAAAAAAACTATAATCAAAGAGTCTGAATAAGAGATCAACCACATGTGAATGAGATTCACAGGATTTGATCCTCACAACCAAAGGTCTTAATTCTCAGCTCTGAACAGCAATGTAACTGAATTTCGTTAACAGATACTGATAAAGCCTAAAACTGGTAACAATATGCAGCAGCTGTACACTTTAAAAGCTTATGATACAAAGAATAGATTTTCTATTACAAGCACAGTCATAAAAATGCATATGTTTAACCTCAGCATTTATTTTTCTTTTGTTTTCTAAATTGATCACAGATCATGGCACGTCTGATTTCTCTGCTGTTGGTGCTCGGTATGTTCCCGTCTACACACAAAACTTGGTTGACTGTAGCGGAAAGTCAAAATTCCAATTTAATCCTTTTTTTGCTTTGAAACAGCATAGATTGTTATTTTTATTTTACTTTTAAAATGTAGATGTTGAATTGAAACAACTAAAACCCATGTTTGTGTCTTTTAGCAACTACGTGGATACTCCTTGTTGAAGCAGAAGCTTTAGCACAACAAGAACTCAGGATAGTGCTTAGGGAATGCCCTCAGCGCTGGAAGATTACAGAGCAGTGTTCAAATAAAATGCTTCTTAAAATTTGGTGTTGGACAAAAGAAAACATCCATCTGAGACGCAGGGCTTTGCCATGGAAATGTTCTGAAAATACTGTCAATAGCTGTAATTGCCTCAACGTTACAATCAAAAGCAATGATTTTTCCATGAAGATAAAAAAAGGTATGAATGATGACCTTTTCCTGAATCCCAGCATCTTAAAGTCCATCATGTCAAATGAATAACTAAAATCATTTCAAGTTCCCTATTTCTCATAAGAAATTAATCTGACAAATGAACCCACAAATAATAATGAAGTATTTGAATGATTCTTATGTCTTGTAGAGTGGAAAAATAGAAAACAGTCTGAAGAATTCATAATGTATAAAAAATGCTGCAAGAAGGACTGCCTTCCGCACTGTAAAGGTGCAGACTTTAGAGAAAGGTAATAACTTTTTCCAAAACTTACTTTTAAACACTTTTATACCTCAGATATTTGTGTCTCTCATTTTGTTTGCATTTTTTCCGTCATAGGTTACATATTAAAAAGAACACCGAGGATTCAAATAATTTAACAATTCTTGTGAAATATAAGGGAGATTGTATTTTAAATGACTTTAACAATGACTCTGATACAGGTAGGTACTCTTTTTCTGAAGTTGTCGTCCTACAGCAGAAATGTGGGGATTTTTTTTTTTGCTGTTTTTTTAATTTAGATATTTATTTTGCCAAGTAAATTAGTAAACTGAGTTAAATTTAAAGTTATGATATGGTTACAAAAGCAAGTCATATTTTATGTGATGGATATAAAAATGGAGATTGAGAAATTATTTCAGTATAGCAATGGCAAAAAGATGTAGCGTCCACAGAAAAATAAAATACAACCAGTTTACTGAATGAGAACACTTTATGTTGCATGTTTGGCTCTAATTTATAGATAAAATTACATTGTTGGCTGCTTCTTTTTGTCATTTAACAGATTTCCTTGTTAAATATTAGGTGCTGTGGGACTGTCCAGGGTTCTTTTTTTCTAGAATAGAGTTTTAGAAAGGATTTTTGAAGTTACTTCTTATCCCCACCTTTCTTTTGTTTCATAAGTTATAACTGCATATCTCATTGTTTACTGTGATTTCATTTGTTCATTTAATAAGATAATCATAGAAATCATAGCTGTACTTTATTTCAGTTCTATAAAATATATTTTAAACAAAATATATTAACGTTGTAACTGTTTTCAACATTACTTTGCAGCAGGAAGTTCCTGGGTTTAAATCCCAGGCCTGCGTCCCTAAATTGCTCTTAGGTGTATGTATGTAAGAAGTTGTAGCAGTGGGACAAATGTTACCCCCCTAGGTGCTGCTGCCACGATTTGTGCTGGCTGTGTCTCACCCAATTTTTGTCCAAAGATTCAGGAGTACATTTAATAACAGTTGCTCTATACAGGGAAATATTTAAGACTGTGGACAGTAGTTTTGCCACGATAGCACCATTTGAATAATTTCCTCTTTTGTTATGGGAATAGATCAGAGGCTCTTATTTACATTTAAACAAAGCTCTTTCAGCTTTAATGTTAACCCCATGATAAATAACAGATTACAGGTATGATTAATCCAAAGAGCATGGAGGAACAGAACAAAACAGAAACCTAGGACAATTCAGTTATGCCAGTAATGCAAAAGAAAGTGACAAAGCACACATCCATGACCTCAAGGAGTGGCTTCAGAGCCACTCTGTGAAGGTCCTGGAGTGATCAAGCCAGAGTTCAGGGCTGAATCTGATTGAACAGCTTTGGAGAGAAAATGGCTTTTAAGAAATGTCTCCCATCCAACCTGGGGGAGCTTGAGATATTATTCAAAGAAGAAAGGGCACAATTAATTTAAAACAATCTAAAAAAGAATAATTTTTTTTTTGACATTGTCAAAATGGGATGTGGTGAGTAGAATAAAGAGGAATGACATTAATCTAATACTATTTGCAATAAGGCTATAACACAGTCCAATGTGAAAAAGCACAGTGCTGTGAAAACTTTCAGGATCGAAGGGAAGCGTCTATTTAATGCACTTTGAGTTTACTCCAATAGTCAGTTAATAATTAAAAGCACATCATCAGTTCAACCATCACGCTCAGCAAGCGACTTTGAAAATCCTTATGCACCTGATCTGCCGGTGTTTGTCTTTTAAGTCTTGTCTTTATTTAATTAGATTTAAAATGTAATTTTTACTATTTTCTTTTGTTGTAATTTTTTTCCATCTGGGCCCGTCTTTTGAAAAAGACTCCAGGTTTGTATTTGACAGAATTGCTAAAACATGGCTTGACGTAGGCGATCCTTCTGCACTGATGAAACTTATCAAGTCCAGATACTCTAACAAAGCTTGATGGAACTGTTTTTTTTTACTAACTCTTGTGAAGTTTACTTCTGTAAAACACACATTTGTTTGGATATGTTTGTGTTTAAGTGCAAAATATAAAGCTTTTTTTTGTTTGTTTGTTGCCAAGAAACATCTGTGCTGGCTAACACTGAATCCATGAGCTGGATTAAAGCTCTGCAGCACTGCCACCACTTGAATTCAAACCTGGTTCAGATCAATGATGAGACGGTGGACAACTTGTGGAGTCTGCTAGAAGACAATGAAGCCTTACAGAACGGTTCCTGGATCGGACTGGAACGGTCCATCTTTGGCACCAACTTAGAGTGGAAGTGGACCTCAGGGATGACAGCTCAATACTCTGACTGGAAGAGCAACTTTTCTGTAGACCCCTTAAACAACCACTGCGGAAAGATTGTTTGGCTCAAGGATTCAGAAGAGTTTGAGCTGCAAGATGAAAACTGCCATAAAAAACTACCTTTCATCTGCCAAAGTAAGAAGTACTTTCAGTGAGAGATCTTTAAAGTCTTCTGCAGTGAGCAATTATAGAAAATAATAATCCTAACTTTGATCATTATGCCTCATTTCTTTAGGTCAGCCATAACCTCTATGGAGCTTAGAAGATTAGACTGATGGATCCTCTTTCAGCTAAAAATCCTTTTTAATTATAAAGGGATCTTCTGGATGACATGGCTCTTATGAGATTTATAGTTTTACATTTTATTTTATTTCTTTTTATACTTAATATACTTAAGCAGCATGATAGCTTGATTAAAATGAAGAGTTTATTTATCATCTTTTGAAATTGTATTATTATTCATCATTTTTCGTGGTTTTTGAAGTAGGGAAAAAAAAGGTAAAAGTGGAATTTAAACCAACAAACCTGTAATAAACCAGATTTGTATTTATTTGACTCAGAATTAGATCAGGAGTAAAGTTCGTTTTTTAAGTGCTATTTTCAAGAAGCCATTTTAATCTACTTTATTCATTATATACGAAAAAACCTCAGAAAACTTCACTCCTCTGTTCATAAGAGTTTATTATTTCATTCCATCTTCAATTTGAAATACTTTATTTTTATCTATTTCAAGTGAAGCTTTTAACTGATCCGGATCAATTTTAGCTTTTTATTTTAATTTTATAGATTTCATTTTCACTTCCCCCCCCCCCCCCCTATTTGTCTTAAAGTTTATATAAATATAATATCCAACATTATAAAACCTTATATTTTTGTTACCGTTCGCTATTGTGGGACTATCTGAATATATAAAAATCTTTTAAATATATATTCTATATGAACTGAAATGAGGGATTTTTTCAGCCTTATGCTACTTTGTAGTTATATTATCATCCATTTATAATCATTTTTGGCTAAGCTTTAATCTCCTGACTGATATCAATCTTTTTGTCACTTCTTAAGATTAACAAGCACTTATTAGCTCACCTGCCTCAGCAGGACCTTAATTTAAATATTTGATGTCTTGGGTTTCCTCATTACTAGTAAGATTATATTACTTCATTTCCTATTGTATTTTCATACATTTAATAAAGATTGTACTTGCTTGAGCATTATCTGTTCTGATTGTTCAATTCTTGTGCCTTTGTTTTTTGACCTCCATAAAATACTGGTTTACAATAAACAGAAATCTGACTGATTCCTTTTTATTGTTAAACAAAAATCACCTGTGAGTTTTTTGTCTTTCGGATCTTTTATTATTATCTACAAAAACCTAAATCTTCCCTTTCAATAAAGCCAGTAGTAAACAGTCTGAGAGCTCACAGATAAAAATGATCAACATGTCTTCATCCACCCAGAATGTCAGGGAAAAATAAAAAGCAAATCAAATACCTCTCACATAAAATGCATGTTGTTCTGAATACAAGACAGGAAAGACTGATGCAGGTTCTGAAATTTGCATATGCACGCAATGAAAAAAAAGCACACAAACCGATATAAATTAGAATTATTTGATATTGAAACTCTTAAAACGTGAAGTAAAAGACCAAATAATAAGAAGACCAATAATGCTGGAAGGTCGATTTTTGCCTTCTCAGTTACAGTTATCTAAATTTAATAGTTCAGATTTTTGCTTTGCATTTTTCCAGTCAATATAAAATTGAAAAAAATGTTAGAAATAATATACTTCAAATATAAATGCTTAGTTTATCCCTCCTGTGGACTCTCCCAATCTATTTTCATGAGGAGTGTCCTTTACTGGGCAGGTCCTAAGTCTGCTCCCAGGAACCTTTAAAATGTTTCATCAACTCTAGAAGTATCAGGAGAGAAAAACAAAAAAAAAAATCCAAATCAGAAAGAAAACGTGATTCAAAGTCTTTTTAAAGACTTGACTAAATTAAACATGGAAAAAATATGAACATGAACAGCTAGTTTTGATTGTGATTTGCATTTTTCTTTTGCAAACACTGAAAGGTCTTTTCTGTTTTTGTATCATCTTTACAATCATCCTCTAAACCTTGACTCATGAGTAAATTCACACGGCGCACAGGAAAAAGAAATTATTGCAACATAAAAGAAAGCTTCAGATTGAAATGGAGACAGAAAGAAATTAAAATCAAAGCCGGGGGTGTTTGGGTGTTTTTAAGGTGCTTTGATGAGGACTGGACAGACATGACTTAGTGTTATTCAAATGTCTACCTCTGGAATGTAACATTTCATGTAGTCTTATTACACTGAAATATTTCATTCTTTAATCCATCCATAAAATAGCAAGTAGTGCTTCAGCGTTTGTTGCCATAAGTAACTTCTTTCTCATTTCCAACACTCATTTTTTTCCAAACCTCAGTCCTCCTCCTGGGTCATCTCTCTAATGCATTCATACAGGTTCCGCTTCCTCTCTTCAGGAGCAGTCTGGCTGATCTTATCCAGCAACTGCTCCGCCTCAGGCAGTGCTTCCACCTTTGGGTTGGAGTGTGAATACAGGAAGCCTTTGAGCAGGTCGTAGTGGCAGTATGGGGAAAGCAGGCCACACAGATAACGCAGGAACATATCATAGTGTCCCAGCTTAGAGCTTAGAGTCAGTGTCCAAGCGCTCTGCACAAGGCCCACAGCGGATCTGCTGGACGAGGTCAGCTTTGTCATCCAGCTGCTGTCCAGAATGTTTTTGGCATCGACGAAGAATAATAGGAAGACATACAGAGCTGCCATGAACTCCTGAAGAAGAAAAAAAAAACAGTAAGAGTTAGTTGCAACTCCCTTTCTTATGTGAGGCAGCGCCACCTTTTGGGAGAAAGCAGACACTACAGTTTGATTGGGAGTTGATGCAACTTATGGGATATGATGTTAATGATGTTTCAGCATCTAAAATCCTGTTAGATTCATAGGTGTATGATGGTCAGTCTTTACCTCTTACTGTATGTGAGCATCTCAAAACAGTTACAATGAATTAAAAACAGCAAAAAAAAAAAAATGAATTTAAGACAATATTTGGATTCTTTTCATCTTCAAGACTTGAACCTGTGCGACGTGTTCAAGATGTAAGGAGACGTCAAAGTGAGGATCCTTTAGATATCCAGAAGAGACGAACAACACCGTCCTGTTCATAACTACTATTTAAAATAAATAAAATAATGAAATATTAGATTCACAATTTTAATTTAAGTGTCTGACTTCACACTAAATCTTCATTTAAGAAATATTGTCAATTGAAACTTTCTTCCTGCAGGAACAGGTCATTTCATTTATTCGAAGTATCTTTTTAGTAGCAATGGGTCCAGAAATACTGATTCATCGGCACATGGGTCAAGCTCATAGAGCAGAACGCTGTGTCTGATCATTTACCCATCAAAACTTTTTAGCTTGTCTCATTTATAAACAACCCTTTTTTGCAGAGTAAAAAACAGGTCTATAACCCTTGGAGCTCCCCTATGAAACAATCGTAAGGGAGCTACATATCTGTTGAAATACAGTCGGACTCCTGGGCTGCACACAGGCTCACAAATCAGACGTCACATCAGTTTGTTCCCCCCCCACCCCCCCCAACTAGATTTTCTGCTTGTTCTGCTCCCAATTTACATCCACAAATCCTCAGTTAATTCAAAAACAGCTCATTAAAGCCTTCAAAAGCCCATCAGAAATAAACCTACATTTGAGCTCGATAATCAGACAACCTGATAAACCATGGAAAACCTTTATTACATGTTTTTTTTTTAACAAGGGCATTTAAAAAAATGTCTAAATGGGCTAACTTTTACATATTTTTCCCCATTTTCCCACAAATCTTAATCATCTTTTAAAATTGCTTCAGTCATGCAAACAGACTGATTGGTGCGTCCATGCTTTGGTTTTGAGCTAAACAGCTGCTGGACGGTAAAAATATGCAACAACAAAGGGTGTTTTACCTGTATGGTGAAGTTAGAGAAGCAGAACATCCTTTTGGCAGACAGACCTTGAGCAGGGAGCTCAGTGCACAAGCCTGAGTACATCACCACCTCAGTCAGATCCAGTTCCATTTCCTTCAGATCCTCCTCAAAGAACACGCTTCTGTTAGCCTGCAGCATCTTGAAGGCCATCTTTGCCAAGTCCCTCAGAAACTGTCTCTCTTTCTGCCCCCATTTCTACACAAAAACAGGCCAGAAACTGTAGATTAAAATGTTGATAACACTAAAAAGAAGATATGAACAAGCAGCTTTTGTTCAATACCATATCATCAACTCTCTTGTAGTAGAACTTGAGGCTGCGATTCGTCTGAATGATCAAAAAGTGGATGAGAAACGGCGTCAGTCTGGGACGGTTGCTGCCGTAGTTTGGATTCCGATAGCAGCCGCTGAAAACTTTCGCCACGATCCAGGAGAAAAAAGGATGACGAGCGAGGTTCTGAATCATCGGCACACGCTTGTAATGTCTCACGATCTTCTCCGCTAACTGAGTGTCGGTAAAGCGGCGGGTCAGGTAGTCGTCTCTCATCGCTTCACTGGAGAAGATGGAGAAAAGGGTCAAGAGGAAGCAGATCACTAACAGCAATATATATATATATATATATAAAAGAAAGGGACCCACTTAAAACCCTGCAGCTCAGTGACGACATCTATAAACTCAGACGGTATCTGTGACACGGCTGGACGCCTCCCCAGGATCCAGAGGCGTGCGCCTTTGAGCAGGTTCCCTCGGATCAAGTTGACCACGAGGACATTCATGTGAGCTTTGGCGTTGTTGTCAGTAATCACTGGAGCATTCTGCAGGAAGGAACAAAAACAACTTCAAATAACATTTTCAAACAATCTCCAGATTTAAGATAACATTCCACTTTCTTAAGAGCAGAATTTGAACCAAAACTCTGCAAAAAAAAAACTTTTTTGTGTACCAATTGTTTTTTTTTAATTATTTATACTAATTCCGAGTGTGGATTTTAAAAACTGAGGCTCAGTAAATTAGAATATCTGCAAAAAGTTCATTAAATGTTTCTGAAGCCACAGATTCCCGTTAAACAGACTGTATCTATGTGGCCATGTTAGGACTCAACTAGATCTAGAGACAAACGCTGACCTGACAGCCGCCCAGCTGACCTTCACTGCTGCTTCATTAGATGTTTTTCTAATAAGTTTTATTCAATATTCTAACTTTCTGGGCATCATAGTTTAGGTTTCTTTTCTCCATTTGCTGCAAACCATAACAGACCCCCCCCCCCCAAAAAAAACAATCTAACACTCTGAATGACATACAGCGATTATAGAAAGTATTCAGATCCTTCTACATTTTGCATTCTTTGTTTCGTTGCAGCAGTTTGCTGGAATCAAAAACTTCATTTTATTTCTCAATGCATCCAGAATTTTTGCAGAAATAAAAAAAAATAAATACAAAATCTGAGCAATCCCATGCTCATTGGTATTCAGACCCTTCGCTGTGACACTGAAATTCAACTCGCATGCTGTCCGAAATGCACACATCAGACCTTACAGCAGTCGGTGCACGTCGGACAAATGAGAATCCCGAGGTTGAAGGAGCTGCTCAAAGAGCTCAAGACTCAAGACTCCAAAGAGAACAGTGGCCTCCATAATCCTTCAATGGAAGAAGTTTGGGAAGGCAAAAACTCTTCCTAGACTTGACCGTCCAGCAAAATCAATCGAGGCCTTGGTGAGAGAAGAACAACCAAAGATTACTGACGCTGAGCTCCAGTAGACAGACAAGAGAAAATTCTACAGTCAACTTTCACGGG
>JAUZNJ010029193.1:0-15577 GCA_034780135.1 Jordanella pulchra | reverse complement strand
AAGTTCTTGCTCAAGCACCGTGCTTGTGTAATCGAAAACCACGCAACCCGTGCTGAAACAGGTTCCGGCACCAGAACCGGCACAGAGCCGCTGCAATGGAAAAGCCCCCTATGTGATGCAGCAACCTGAACATATAGCAGCATAGATATAGAAAATAGCTCAGGATAACCTAACTATTTTGGATGAGGTATAAGAAAGGCAGAGCCACAGTAGCGCCAAGGTAGAGCAAAGGGGAAACAAAGAAGTTTGTTAGCGGCTGAACACAAACAAAATAAACACTGAACACATTAACATTTTCTCAACATTTATTTTAAGTGAGGCTATTGACTTTAAATGTACATCATAAGTAATTAACAGCCCAATTATTCCACATATCTAGGAAAAAAACATGTTTGTTAAAAATATGCTTATAAATTTACTCACAATTTATACATTCCAGGTATAATAGAAGCCTGAGGAGAGTTCTTCTATGCTGTTAGATAAGTCTTTTTTAGTCACTTTTATTCAGATTATTCCGACTACATTTCTTTATGAATATGACACAAAGAAACATACTTCCGATAGAAAGCTGGTTGACTAATAAATACTAATATTATTTGGTTTCTAGGCTTTATTCGCCTTTCAGATACACATTTCACATGTTGTTGCTGAGGTTATTGTTGACATGGGTTTATGAAATTCATGTAAGTGACTCGATTTGGAAACATAAATACTGGAAACTGATGTGTTCAGTACTTCTGCATGGTAACTGAATGTCAGAATGAGGTAGTTGAAGCTGAATTATTCAGAGTAGACATAGAAAGCAGCCATTAAGATCTGGAGATTCAAGAAATTAAAACCATTGGTTAGGTTTTGTTTTTCTTTAACAAGACAGAGTAAGACTGACTCTTATGTGAATTGTTTTGAATTTTCAACGGACAGTGAGACCTCTAGAGACGAGCCTTAGGTGTCTTATTTTGGATTAGCTCAGTCTCTGCTTGGCTAATTAAGACAGGCTGAGTGTGTGCAAAGAATGTGGACTAAATAAAAGTACATTCTCTTGGAAATGTGGAGGATTTAAAGTCCTTATCTTGGAACATAATTGCACCACAGTCATTACAAAAGGCCTTCTGTTGATGGCAATTATAAAAGCCAACAAAATCAATGAGAGGTGGACATTTGCAAACAGGTCAACATTGGTGAAAATGTAAACACTAAATAATAAAAAGTACAATTATCTTTAGTTTTGGAGTCTGATAATACAATTTTTCAATTTTAGAGATTAAATCATATGCAGTTCTCTACAATACTTGACCTCTTATTGAGTACATGCAGCAGGGACTAAAAACAGATCAGTTTAAAGCACAATGTAGGTGGTAGCTGATGGCGCCATGCTACGGGGCACTACTCCCTAAATCAAATTCCCGACAGCAGGTGTTAATGCAAGATCTGAGCTCCAAGGTAACTTCATTATATTCATACTCAAAAGGTAAATTAAGTTATTGGGTCTCAGTGTTTAAAATTAGTCAAACAAAAGGAAGAAAGAAAGGAAGATGAAAACAAAGCTAATTGCACATTTTATAGCACAATTGTCTCCCATGTTTTATATCGTCATTACCAGCTGGAGCAGACAAACCATTCAAGATAATATTGCTAGATTTCATTTTATTACTGTCGTAATATTTTTGTTTTGTTTTCACGCCCATGTTTTAGAATAATTTAAAAATGGCAAATTTTACACTTAACATATGCTTATAAACTACTAATTACACATCACACATCAGAAAAGTGCATCATTATTACACAAACTAGATAGAGAGGAATGTGTGTCTGTGCATCAGGGTTTATTAGCTCAGCAATCTGCAAATATAAGGTTGGAACATTTACCGCTGACAGATTATTTAGTTTACACCCAGTAATCGTAGATCTACATAAAACATATACAAAAATGAGCTTATGGCACAGTCAGTGTAGGATCCAGCACACTATGTTTTGAGACTTTGAGAGCATTAAAGCTTCATTGTAACTCTATTATTTACTCCACTGTTACCTTTTTAACCCAATTAGTATGTTCCTGCTGTCCACACCTGCCATGTATTAAAACAGTACAAAAGCAAATCTAACCTGGTGGACTATTTTATGACACTGAAAGTTTAGATGGATCAGATATTGTATTTCAGCATTGCAGCAAATTAAAATCAAAGAGCCCAGAATTTTAGATAAAATTTAACAAGGTTAAAAATTATAAGGAAACCTTTCCCTGGTTGATGGCTGTGTGTGTTGCATCCATTCACCATCCATGATCTGATGTGTCATTCTGCATAGAGTGGGTACAGCTGTCCCGTAGGTACTTAATATTGATCACAGCAGGTTCTGAGATTGGCAAATGCTGAAAACTCAAAGGTCTATCTGTGGTTGCAAGTGTGCACATTTTTTTGAGCATGTGTGTATTTGACATACTGTGGAGCTGCCCTTGTGGTATTTTTTAACACTTTTTGCTCAGTACCTTCCAGCCTTTCCTCCTGCCCATATGGTGCTTTTCTGTTAACCATTGATTGTCTGGCAGTGAGTTTCTCTGGCATTATGTCGCTTGGAAAATGGTTCATTGAATTAGAACAGCTGCTGTTTTTCTGCTAAGATGATTTTTGTGGTGATGCTTTCCATCTTTCCATCTCAAAGGACCTGGGTTAGTGTAAATCCTTAAAAAGGATGAGTTACCTCAGTAAAGAAAAACAGATGTTATGTTTGGCTTCAATATGAGTTGTTTTAAGAAAGACTCCTTGATAGGAAATGGGATTGCAGAACATCTCCATAGCTTGGAAACTATAGATATAAACAAAATAAAAGCAACCAAACAAAAAACTGTCCTTTCATATTTTTCTGCAGCTTGGACAGATTCTGCGCAGTCCTTTCATGAAGTTCGTGGCTCATGCCGTCTCCTTCACCCTCTTCCTTGGCCTGCTGGTTGTCAATGCTTCAGACCGCTTTGAGGGTGTCAAGAACCTGCCAAACGAAACTATCACAGATCACCCACGACAGGTGTTCAGGGTCAAAACCACCCAGTTCTCATGGACAGAGATGTTGATCATGAAGTGGGTGTTGGGTAAGTAAAAAGATGAACAAACACAATTATAATACCACAAACTGCTATAGAATCTATTGGGATATTCTTTGATAGGTCAACAGAGCTCGTCCTCTATGCTTAGGTTTCTTACAAGGTAAACACTGTGTGAAGGATGTAGAACATGTTCAGCATTTTGCTTGTAGAGTCCAACCAACTCATCTTGCTGGATCCTCTAAGTACTGTAGCTTGTGGCTAATGGTACATCTTATAGGTTTCCTATTGCCCCTTTTACAGGTAGTCCAGTCTAGATCAGTGATGATGAGCTGCGATCCTCTGAAAATCATCCAAAATTACCAGGAACTTCTTCTCTGTTCCTTTTATTAATTATGTCCTACCCTGACTCACAGGTATACCATAACCTGTATGGTGTTCTTGGAGATGTCTAAAAGTTGCTGTGTTATTTGATTGTATGGATCCTTTTAACCCCACAATTTTTATTTAAAAGACTAAATTCTTGAAAAAAGTTGCAATGTAAAGTAATTCTGTATTAATTTTTGGAAAAAAAAAGTTATTCAAAGGGGTTAAGTAGTATTAACCCCAATTTCACAGGACTAATACCTAAACTTAATGTCAAAAGACTCATACCAAAGCCTAATTTTAAGTCTGTAAAAAACTGTCAAAATTCTCTTGAAACATAGCTTTTGTCATATTTTTTTTTGCACAAAAGTTTGTTTGAAAGGCATCCTTTGTAAACAAGTACAGGATTTTTCAGGGTCAAAACTTTTTGCCTCATTTTTTTATGCGGCATAATCAAAGTTTTATACAGTGAAACACCAACCAAGAGGATTAAAGTCCAAATTATAGTTTTACAAGCAATTATAGTTTTCTATCTTCCAAAGATCAAACAGAGGTTACCTCCAGTATGGATTCAGTGCCATCCAGACTTGCTGAAGCACTTTTCATCCTCAGTCTTAATGATCAGCTAGAGGGCAAGTTACCTGAGATGGTGAGCAGTGAAAATATACATAGAGCAAGAGAGAAGGAGAAATGAGGGAAAAGTCTGAAGTGGCCAAAGCTAAAAGATGAAAATGAAAGCGAAAGCATGAACTGTGTGGCTCAAGACAAGACAGGCATGAGGAAGCAGGAAAATGTAGGTGGATGACAAAGACAAACTAAAAGGATATGTAGCCCATGGCAATATCTATCAGACCTCAGCTGCTTCCCTTCTGCTGATATTCTTCCTCCCGTCCATTCCCACGTAATGACATT
Source organism: Jordanella pulchra (assembly GCA_034780135.1). Lineage (NCBI taxonomy): Eukaryota > Metazoa > Chordata > Actinopteri > Cyprinodontiformes > Cyprinodontidae > Jordanella > Jordanella pulchra. The sequence goes on along the minus strand of JAUZNJ010029193.1, from coordinate 11,265 downwards.
ATGAGTGTGGTTTGTCCATGCTGGTGCTCATATGGTCCTGCTTTTATTTGTTTATGTGTAATAGCATCATTCTTCCCGTCTTACCTGGTCATCTTTGGCGGCAGCTGTTTGTTCAACTGTGTTTCACACCAAATGGGTGTGTGTGTCTGTGTGTGTGCACAGAGGCTTGTGCCTTAGTGGATGCATAATTCAAATTTCAACCATACTTATGTACACCCAGTAAATGCAGAAGAGATGGTGCCGATCACAGCTTCCTTTTCATTGGTCATTTTTTCCCCTCCTTTGGCTGCATCTAGAGTGGAACATAACGGGTTCACAGCAAAATGTTATCCTTTCAGATATGTTTGTTTACATATGAAACTGCTAAGATTTTATCTGTCTTTTATTTTAATTAAGATAAGGTTGTACTCTGCTGCACTCGTTCACTAAAACAGTGGAAATTCATCATGCTTTCTCACCTCCTAATTTGTACACCTGAACATCACATGGCATCTCTTAAGTGATTTAACTGGAATGAAAAACCTTAGTAAGCAGTTTATTTATAATTCTGTGCTTCTGTGTGTGTGCACTCTGCTGAATTCATAGATATTTTTATAAAACTGCCCTTGAAAGCCTTATGACCCCATAAATCTAATTTTAAATTCATTTTTCACAACAATATGCTCCTTTTATTTCAGGTATGATTTGGTCAGAATGTAAGGAGATTTGGAGCGACGGACCCAGGGAGTACATCATGCACCTCTGGAACGTTCTGGACTTTGGCATGTTGTCCATCTTTGTTGCGTCCTTCACAGCACGCCTCATGGCATTCCTGAAGGCATCCAAAGCACAGCAGTATGTGGACATGCATGTTCCAGATGAAGACCTTAGCAATGCTTCTCTGCCTGATGAAGTGGCTTATTTCACTTACGGTAAACACTTCATATCCTGTTAGTAATGATATTAGGAGCCTTTCTTTGATAGAGAGAACAGAAACGTTTTAAGCATTTCTGAACTTTACATTGATGCCTCTCTTTGTGGTAAATCTCCCATCATATGGCATTTTTTTTTTTTTGATTGTCTGACTCTATGATATGAACATTTTATTTGGTTCTTTGCTATTTTGATTACTAATTAGAAACTTCAGGTCAGATAAATTCAATTTAGAAAAACCTCAGCATTTTACCCAACATGTTAGTCCAGTTTTCACCTGGCATTACCAAGCATATTTATGGACCTGATTACTTGCAGACATCTCTCTGCAAATTATCAACTCATTGGACCAAATGTGAAGCTATTGTCTTAAAGCAAATTGGTCAACAGCCAAATTAGAAAAAAAGGGAACTCTTTTCGAGGCAAAGGGAAAAGGATTTGTTGCTATAGTTCCAGGAAATTATTATAAATATTTCAAACACAGACTGAGTTAAGCTTATAGCCTCTCAAGCACTGCCTGTTCCAGGGAAAATTGTTGTTTCTTCATTACGCCTAGCCATTTTCAGTATGAGCAGCTGCAAGAGGCATGATGCAGTGAAGTTGCTGCACCTCTGATTTTTACAGCTGAGCACTTTGCCTCATAGTTTTTGAGAAAATATAGTGAAATGTGTTGCAGCAAGCCAATACTCTCTGTTATAACTGATTGTATGGTATCTGTTTGGTATTTTTAAGAGTAGACCAATCATTTATTATCTTAAAAAGGCAGTGGAGAGCAAAAACAGCATTTTTCTTACAGAAAATGATCCACATGATGGTTGAACTTAAGGTAATGACTAGTTATAATTTGATTTGGGATGGTGTCAGATGTGTAGAAAAAAGCTTTCTTATAACAATTGTGTAAAGCAATATGGATGTGACTGGTTATCTAAAACGCAAAACATGATATGACAGGTGTTTCCTGACACACATGGTGTGGCCTGATAATGACTGGATTAACAAAGCGATAACATTCATAGATGAATATTATCCTATGATGTAAACAATGATTTAAAGGTAAAATATAATGTGCTGTTGTTAAAAGGGCATTTATATACCCTAACAGTCTTGGGTAGTGTAAAGATTTGCTAGGTTAATGGGAATGTGCAGATCTGCACATAGAGATAAACTTCAGCAGTGCTTCCCCCATCTGGTTGGACTTTGTCATGACAGACAACTAAGCAGATGGAGATGTTTGTTCTAACTAGAAAGTAACAAACACTAAAATTTAAAATTTTAAAATTTTTCCTCTCTGTTTCAATCATGCTAGAGCATTGTTCCTTCTCAATTTATCAAATTGATGGTAAACATTTCTCCTCAGCAAACTTCCTGTCCTTCCCAGCTCATTTTTACTGCCTTCCATCTTGCTGGTCTCTTTGTGCCCAGATAGAAATTTTTTAATTTACGTTTATATCTGTTCTCTGTTTTGTTCCTTGGCCTTTTGTTCTCACAAGGAAGCTAATACTGTGCATTTAAGTAACAACTTATTCATTACTTCAGTTCAGCTCTACTCACTGCAGCAAGAAACACTTCAAGAGTCAATAAATGTGCATATAAGTATGAAAGTTAAAAACCAACAACACCTGATCCAGTTACAACCAAGCCACTTTTTAGCCAAAAAGTTTTATGCCGTTGCAGTTCTTGTGGGAATACAGTGCTAAGAATACCAGTACATGGTCCCCATTACCTTGTTTTTAAGAAATAAAACTATTTATGATCTATTGAAGTGCTTATTATTAACAATTCTGAAGGCCTTCTGTAGCAATTTTAAATGTTTTCTTTTTCTTTCAATCACTTCTGTTGTCAAACAGAAAACCTATCAGGACAATGTCAATTTTGTTTTGTTTGTTTTTGAGCTGATGAAATTTACACAGAGAGGAAGCAGCAATCAGAGAGTTTTATTAACATGAAGAAATAGCATCTTTGGAGTATTTGGCACTTATACCCAAAGAAAATACTTTGGTGCAAAATGCAGCACTGATATATTTTTGCAACCTGTTTAAGCAGTTAGATCTGGGCAAGAGCATTCTTGGCTTTGGAGGTTTTAAATACACACTCTTGAACAATGATTGGCTGAGGTGAGGGCATGGAGCTGAATTGATAGGCTGGTACAAGGGCACACAAGGTGATCGATAGGCAGGTAAGAATTTCCACCTAGGCTTCATTTATCTGCTAATCCTCTTAACTTCGCCCAAATATCCATGTATTTGTTTAGATAATTATAAAGATATATATTTTGCAGCTTCCAATTGCATTTATTCTTTGTCTTCCTTTAAGGTGTGATTTTTTGTTTGGAATTTGTTGTATAAATATAGATTGGTTAAACTGAGTTAAACACTTGGTAAAAAGTTGTCATCAACTGAAGAATGATACATCTCTGCAGAAGAGTATAATTTCTTGCTCAATGTGTTTCAGTTTCTTAAAAAGTGGCTTTTAGATGTTAATTTATCATGACCTGATTTTTAATCCTAAAACTTTTTATATGTACTTGAGTCCTCTATCCCCCTGATTTTATAAACATACTAAAAATATATTTTCATGATGTGAAAGAGGGAAACTCTAAAAAACTGTCCAAAGTCCAATTGAAAAAGGTCTTTACAACTGCTTAAAGAAATTACTCAAAAATCTTACTTTTAACAATTTTAAAGAAATATGAGGTCATGAATAAAAACATACACTTGCGGTCTTTCACATATAAAAACATATATTTTTGTTTTTCTCTTTTAGCCAGGAACAAGTGGCGCCCCTCTGACCCTCAGATCATCTCTGAGGGTTTGTATGCCATCGCTGTGGTACTGAGTTTCTCACGCATTGCCTACATCTTACCGGCCAACGAGAGCTTTGGCCCACTGCAGATCTCTCTGGGACGGACGGTCAAAGACATCTTCAAGTTTATGGTCATTTTCATTATGGTCTTTGTGGCCTTCATGATTGGGATGTTCAACCTCTACTCCTACTACCTTGGGGCCAAATACAATCCTGCCTTCACCACGTGAGTTAACCCTGACTGTGAGACTAATCCAATATTTAAGGAAAATATGTGTTTCTCTGTGACCATGTGAGGAATGGAAACAAGTTTACTTGTGTATTATTTTTAAATAGTATTTCCCTCTTACATATTTCTCCTTTTCTTTGATGATTTGTTACTCTTATGTGTTATTCATCCAAAAAATGAATATCAGACAAACATAACCAGAGAAAGTTAAGTTTTAGAATATTTATGCAAAAGCTCATGCTAGAGGTCATAAAATATCCCTGGCATGCTTCACTTAAAGGGGATAGCTACAAATTGAACTTGTCTCCGCCAGTAGGTGACACACTCTACCCGTTTGCTCTTGTTCCATACCAGTTGTTGATGCTTAAATAACTCAAATGGGGTTAAGCAATTCTGAAAACAAAAATTAATATTACTTTTACCACAGCAAAACAAACTTTGTGCCAGTTGTTGAAAATGCTTGAAGACAGTTACTGCCAAAAAGGATAGCATGAACAGTTTTTCGATTTAGGACACAATGAAGGTCTTACATAATGTCTGTTTTGATGGCTGTTATGCTTAATAAATAATAGTATCATTTGAAAATTGCTATTAAAACTGTCTGATCTGAAACAGAACAAAATTGATAAAATGAAATTATAGTTTCATTTTTACTCGCATATAGGCTTAAGTGACATAAACAATCCTAATCCATAGGAGTTTAATATTCATCTTTAGCTCAACTAGGAAGGCTGTCCTTAAGGTTTAGAAGTGTTTATGGGAGTTTTTCTACAATTCTTCTAGAAATGCATTTATGAGATCATACACCGATGATTAGTCTGCACTCTAATTAACCTCAAAACTGTTCTATCGGGTTGAGGTCAGGACTCAGTGCAGGCCAGTCAAGTTCATCCACACCATACTCTGCCATCCATGTCTTTATGGACCTTGCTTTGGACACTGGTGAACAGTCATGTTGGAAGAGGAAGGGGTCAGCTAAAACTTTTCCCACAAAGTTCGGAGCATTGAATTGTCAAAAATGTCTTGGTATACTGAAGCATTCAGTTTTTTTACTGGAACTAAGAGGTCAAGGCCAGCTCCTAAAAAACAGCCTCACACCATAACCCCCTTCACCAAACTTAGCACAATGAAGTCAGACAAATGCTGTACTGGCAACCACCTAACCCAGACTTATCCATCAGATTTTCAAATGAAGAAGCATGGTTCATCATTCCAGAGAACAAGTTTCCATGTCCAGCACAGTGACAGCGTGCTTTACACCACTTGCATTGCACTCGGTGATGTATGGCTTGGATGCAGCTGCTCGACCATGGATTGCCATTCCATGAAGTTCTCTGTGATTGAGCTAATCTAAAGGCCACATGAAGTTTGGAGGTGTGTAGTGATTGACTTTGCAGAAAGTTGGTGACCTCTTCAGAACCACTTACCCCACTCCTTCAATTTACATGGTCTACCTAGTAATGGATGAGTTGTTGTCATTGCCAAAATGTTCCATCTTCTTATGGTGCATCTGACAGTTGACTATGAAATATTTAGAAGCGAGGAAATATCATGGGTGAATTTGTTGCACAGGTGGCATCCTGTCACAGCTCCACTCTGGAATTCACTGATCGGAAAGCAACCCATTCTTCCAGAAATGTTTGTAACAACAGCCTGCACGCTTAGGTGATTTATACACTTATGACCATGGAATTCGATTGGAACACATGATGGGATTGGAACACATGATTATAATAATTTAAATGGATGATCAATTATTCTGGGAAACTAGTGCACTTACCAGTTAGCCAATCCCTTCTTATGTTTAAGCTACTTCTACTTTCTGCTTTATCTTTAAAGTTGCAAAAAGCAATAATTCATTATTTTACATAGAAAGAATAAAAAGACTATCGATATGACTTACTGGGGGTTACTTTTCGCATGGAATATAGTGTATGTATCACACCATACTGCTGTGTTGTTCTTTAGTTTCTTGTTTACCTGCAATAAAATGCAAATGCCCAAGCAGTAAAAGCAAAATAGTAGAGAGCTTGTATGGCAGATCAAGACATTTTCTTGAAAATGATCATTTATGTTCTCTTATTAACAGTGTTATAAAGTTACTTACTTCTTCATTGGACATGTTCCTCCAAAGGATGATTTGTTTTCTGCTGTTATACTTTGCAAAAATGTGGTATATGGGCTGTAATGAGTTAGAAGGGGTGAGGAAATGGGGGTCATGGTATGGTTGCAGCTGAAGTGAAGATGGAGAGAGGCATTGCATGTCATACGTCTGGTTTGGGTCAATAGACAGTGTTCAATAGCCCACCTAGTGGGGAAATGTTGCAAATATTTCGTTTAGGTCAATGATGTTATTCGCAGGTTAGACAGAGCTCCGTGAAATTAATCAAAATTGAAAAAATTTTGAGAATTTTAAGCAAGACTTACAGTGAGCTGTAAATGCAATTGATTTTCCCATATATCTGTCCATCCCATAATCAGTGCCTGTCATTCCGATATGTTTATTCATTAAAGGTGGCAAAGCTATACTTAATCTTTATATTAACTTAATTCTCAAAAGTAATAAATATAGGCAACATCTTGATGGACGTTTTCAAAAAATAAATCTTTGAAAATGTATCTAAATTCTAACCTTTTAACTTTGTTTATTCTGCTTTATACCTATCATAGCTTTTTGTGTCTCTAATTGCTCTTTGTAGCAAAGCATCATTGTTGATGATGGATATTTGTTGTGAGATATCAGTGGCTGCTAACAAGATATTTCTGATTATTAAGGCACGGAGACTGTGACAGAAGACACCTTTTAACATTTTTATCTTTTGAAAGTCATTCCTTATCTTCTCCAAGGAACAAGATTGGTTATAAGGTTAAAGAGATTTGTTTTGTGTACAAAAGCTAAAGGAAAATTCAAGTCTTTGACAGGAAAATGTTTGGTGTTGTTGTAATTTTTTCAGCATCACTTTCAAACAACACCTTGGCATGAGGAATAAGTGTAGAGTTTTTTTTTTGTTTTGTTTTGTTTTATTTGCTTTTACAACCTAGATATCAACATCTTATCCCTTTCTGCATTTCTCAAACTGTAAACTTTGGGAATATTTTTTACTGCTATTACCATAAAACACAATGTGAAAGGTCCAAGACCAATCTGATCCTTCATCCAGCCTAGTGGCGAGTGGATAGTAACATGTTTATGTCATTGAATATTTATTCACCAAGAATAACTGTAGTTCACTGGTAATTATAATGGATATTATTTTCAACTTAAAAATATATATTAAAATGTTTCTTTGCTTCATTTATTTTAATAAGAAGACAATCAAACAACTTTGCATTTGACCAATAGTTTTTTCTAGAAACTTCCAAATGTGGGTTTTTTTCACCACTGACTAAATGAACTTCAATATCGTTTTTATAACTTAAGATGAGATTGATGAGTTACTGCTCTATGGTATAAAATCATATTAAGGATTTTTGCACATCAGGGATGATAACAGACTTGTCCTATATGCATATGTCTCCTAACTTTTCATCAACACTCTGATCTGTGCGAAATTGACCCTGTAAATTAATATGAAAATTTTTTTTTATGATGCTGCTGTAATCTTTCAGATGTTATTTTCAGCTTATGCCCTTTACCATCTCATTTTCTCTGTCTTTTTGACTGACTAAAGTGCACTTGTTTTTTTTGGTTGTTTGTTTTGTTTTTTTAAGTTTTTGGTGTTTTTTTCTTGTATACAGTCTTGATCGAGTATTCCCAGAATACAATGTGTTGTTTGGCTCCTTTTAGTACTACTCAGGCTTTGCAGCTGTTTTATTGTTAACTTTGCATGTTTGCTTATAAGTATGCATTGTTCTTTAGTTTACCTATATGTGTAAAGAATAGTAGCCTTGCCCTATTAGATATATCTTTGTCCAGAATCGCAATATTTTATATTTAAATTGCTACATGAAATCTAAGTTAAGTCAAAATCCTGATGGGATCGATCCACATATCTGATTTTATATATGTCCTCATACATGCTTCAGCTTTTAGATACGTGCATATTCAAAAGGATTTCCTAGTATATGAATTGAATAATCGTTACAGTCACATGTATTTGGGGTATTTGAAGTATTTTATTTTCTCATTCTGAATCATAACTTTGCTGTACTGAGCAGGTGTTTGTACAGTAACTTCTCTACCAAACCTCAGCAATGGGTAGCTCTGGGTTCTGCTTGGCTGTCCACATATAGAGCAACATATCCTGGCAGTTTGATGAGCAGACCGACAGAGCAGTGAGCTAACTGACAGCAGCACACACAGACAAGCAGAAACAAGGTCTAATGGAGTTGAAATTGAGTGTCAAAGAGATCGTGGCCACAGACCATCTGACATTAATGAAGACTTCTTACAAAGCAAAGAACAAGTACTGCACAGATTCACAGTACAATAAAAAGTATAGGATCCTGTCTCATTGTTTTAGACTATATTCTCTGAGGAGGATTGTGAATTTTTCATGGGAAGGACCATGTTTTTGCATTAGTTACATTAGTGACAGTCTGTATTTCTCCTGCCAAATCAATATTGTGATATCTGATCAATGACATTATCTGAATGAAGTGCAGATTTTCAGACAAAAATTGCTGTTACCTCCTTTACCACTAGGGGTCAGTCTGGTACTAAACCTCACCCAGTCGGCTTGTGGGTGTTAGAAAAAAACTATGGACATAACAGTGCAGAGAAAGCAAAATAGACATATTTGAACTAAATCTACAATGCTGTGCTGTAAATCTAACCAGAACATAAGTAATCATATTTTGAAGGTTTTCGAGGGAGTTTTTGTCCATAATAATTCAGTACTTGGTAAGAGCAGTATATCAATGAAGTGTTAATAATAGTAATGCAACAGCTGCACAGCAATGTCAAATTCAGCTCCTTTGTTCCCTTGCAAAGAGGCATGTCCCAATGCCCTGTTTTGTAAGCATGTGTGCGTGTGTGGTTTCATTTTGTGTGACGTCAGATATCTGAAAGGGCAGGTTTGATGGAGGGAGGAAGAAAAGCCCAGTCTGATAGCTCTCATTCATACTGGGGTGCGCCAGGTGGAGGAGGTAATGATACCCCAGGAGGGACAGCTTGAGCTGGATGTTGCAGTGAAGAAGGTGATGGAGAAGAAGGCTAGATTAGCGTGAAGGAGTGAGGCTGACAGGCGTAGACAAATTTTTACCCTTACACACACAGTCACTCACCCTAATAAAAGCTCACACATGAACACACAGCTTGATGGAGCTTAATGAAGACTGAAACCACTCGTACCTCAACAGTAAGAAAGCTTGAAGACTCGACTGAAAACTACAAATCAAAGGCTTGAAAGTCTACAAATCATGTTGTTGAGCGTTCTTACCCTTAAATAGGCACTTACTTGTTCTTACTGTTCTGCAATGTTTATTATGAAATTAAAGGGCTATTTATTTGTGTAAAGAACACAAGGCAAATTGATAGAGAAATTAATTTGGTCAGTACTTGTGTAGTATCAGTAGGACCAGTCTTCATATTCTGGTCATTGTATATGACTATATGACACACAGAAAAGATGGTAGAGACAAAGACCTGTGATGACGATGAAGAGTGCTGCACATTATAAAAAAAGTGTAATACTGCATTAAAGGAAAACAAAGGAAATATGAGTATAAATGCTGAAAAACCACAGGGTGTGAAAAAGTAAGCCGACAAAGTCAATTAGAAAGAGAGAGGAAGATGGAGGGAGATGGAAAGGATGAGGGATGGGAGAACCACAGGGAGCGATGCAGAGGATGTTTTTGGCTTGGCTCTTTGTTCAGGCAAAATGCAGGAGACCTGCCAGAATACGTAGACAAAGGAAGAAGAAGAGCAGAGAGGGAAGAAGAGAGGATGAGAGAAGGTCATGCAGGCTGAGCAACAGTCATACATCCTCACAGGATTAGCACAGATTTAAGCACAAGAATTTGAAAAGGTGGGAAGAAATCAGCATGAGTAACGAGAATGTTTATTGCCAACTGATTTTCAGGGTTTACTTTCTTATGTAACACTTATTGTGACACAGGGTATTATTTGCATTGAACTTATTTGACTTTTTATGCAAGTTTCAGTTTAATAAAATAAATTCTTTCAACTGATATTGATAACAAACAAACAATGTTATATGATTTTTATCATTACTTCTGTATTCTTTAAAAGGACTTTGGTGTTTTAAAGTTTCACTGTTAGCAGACAGATTTTTTCAGGTAAACACATAAGTGTTGATATTAATCATCTCACTGTAGATTCGGACAAACGTTTAGGTTAGTTCTTTTACAACAAGGTGAGCTTCCATCCCAGATGCAAATATTTTGCATAAAAGCTTCCCTACAGCAAGATGCTTTCACCATCATGTCTCACAGTGAAGAGTGGTGTGTTCTGTGTGATATGCAATGATAGTTTTCTGCTTCTGCAGCTTTTTGTATTTCAGGTATTTGTTTTCTGGTATTTCTGACCAGAAAACATATTTGGTTTGGTCCCAAGATTTCTTCTGCTTTAATTTTTGCTCATGTGTCTTTCTTTAATCTATGCCTACGTCTTGCTAATTATCCATAAGGGGAAGAATTGAGGAATCTATTTATAGTTTCATGATTATTTCTATTAAAAAAAAGATAAGAAAAAATAAACTGTTGAAAAATGTTAGCTTTTTCCTTCCAATCATTTCCAGAACATATGGCTGGTATTAAGTTTGTTGTAAAATTTGACAAAACAAAATCAATTTTTAGAATATTCCTTTTTGGATTTTTCCAGGTAGACATAGCATTTTTTAAGCTTCCAGTTTTGATTCTCACCTTGACGTCAGCAGTTGCCCTAAAAACACTAGTTCCATCTCAATGAAGCATATAATGACAACAGGTGCCATAGCACTTCATGCACATGAGATACAGAACACCTGTATTTTTGTTGTGCCTTTGTCTCATGGATGCTTTGTCTGTTTTTATGAAAGGTAGGCAGAACTGTTAACTTTACTTAAAAAATATTAGACCGCTGAAACTAATTTGAACAAAGTTGATAGACATAGACAGAGTTTTCTCAGTTTCTTTCAAAGTAGGATTGACTTGGTTGCTAGGCAGGATCTTCTCAATCCAAATGTAGTTTGGACTATTTAGATTTTATTTTTCAAACAAAATCATATTCATATTATTATTTATATATAAATTAAGCAATTTTGGCCACATTTTCCTGATTTCTTTGACCAAACGGTTTGGATTGATGGATGGGTGGATGGATGTATGGATGGATGGATGGATGGATGGATGGATGGATGGATGGATGGATGGATGGATGG
>JAUZNJ010029192.1:0-11471 GCA_034780135.1 Jordanella pulchra | reverse complement strand
CTATTACAAAAGTTTTAGGACTCCAGTATCTCACTGTGAGAGTCATGATCCAATAAATGGATTAGTGATAAATCTTTCCTTCAAAGGCCAGTTTAAAAGGAATTACTCCAAGAGTGAATCAACAAGTCATCCAAAAACGATCACAGAAGAAGCAAAAGCAACATCTAAAGCCCTGCATCCCTCGCTTGCCTTAGTAAAGGTCAGAGCTCATGATTATGATATACATGAAGATTGACCAGAAATGAAATTTAAATGGATTTTGGAGAAGAAAATATCCAACTTCCTTTAATATAAGGTGCCTAGGTCAGTCAGATTTACCTCTGAATACTTCAAAAAACAATATAAAGTATTTGAAACGACATAGTTAAAGCATAGACTTTTATGTAATCAAAACTAAGTTACATGATCTAAAACAGGTAGTTGAAGCAGTTCAGCTGCACGTTTCTCCTACAGCGATGTAAAAGTGTCAATGCCAGCCATCACAAACACATTTTATTAACTTTTATAACTTTATTTTTAAAACTTTATTTTATAGTTATCAGTTAAAAATACCCTCTCAAAGAACTCTGATCTAAATGAATGGAGGGATCCATAAATTTAATCTTATGTAGATAATCATAAGCCAGTACTTTCCTCTGAGTTCCACAAGGTTGAGATTTTGTTCCACTTATGAAATTTTCACAAGAACACTCCATGATAAGTTTTCATTTCAGACATGCATTGTTTTTTTTCCCCAATCTTATGATTATAGTGAGTCTAATCTAGGGATTTAATCTGTTACCTAAGGACAATCCCAAAAAAGGGCTGTGGTTTGATCCTCTAACCTAATGTCTGTTGTCTTGACAACCACACGCACACTATGCAAGGCAACAATATTCCCAGTGCTTTGTGGATTTATTCTGCAACAAGGACTGAAGCACAAACATGTTAAATTCCTTCCCTGTACGAATGCGGCCTGGTTTCATACATACTATCAGGGATGTGTGACTGGAGGCCCCCATGTGCTAATAGGCTTCACCAGCCGGCTACATTCCACAGCTGTGTGGCTCAAGGTCTAAAGGCACAATCACACACACTTTAATTCCTACTCAGCTGGGAACACCTTCAAATAACAACTGAGGGGGGATTCAGAGGGTCTAAAGCGAATCTTAACTGCCTTCAAAGTAATTAGGCATTTCAGAAGGTTACAAGAGTTCAGCTGGGATTTGGGGCATTTTTATCTTGGATTTAGAGAATAAAAATGTATTATTCTAAGTGGACATAAAAATTATCCCCCCAATCCAGATCTGAACCTACACTCCAGGATTTTTACTGTGATATACATTTTTTTTGATCATTTATATATCTATGTATAAATTATATAACATTTTTGTATATTTATATACCCCCCCACCCCCACCCATTGGCTCACAGCTCTCTGACGTCACTGTCAGCAGCAGTCAGTCAGAAGAACTGACTGCCATCAGAATGAATGGATTTAGTGTGGATCATATTCAGCATCATCTGTTAGTGGGAGATGTGTGTTTTCAGGATTATGGCTCAAGCACAGCTGTGGGACTGATCACCATAATAATCCTTAACACTTCCCAGCAGACAAATCATATACTTTCATGATAATGCACAGATATTTCCTGTGTCATTGATTATTCTCCAAAAAGAATTACATCCAGCTCCCACAGCAGACAAGTACTGTAAAAAGGGAAGATTTAGTTTTCTCTAGTATGAAATTGTACGCTTATATTCAGGGTTACCTCAGAATTAAAAATACCATGAAGTGTGATGGTCCCCTGAACATCGCCAGACCCCAGCAAGAGGTTTACATTTACCTATGCTGACAAAAACGCCTCAGTTAGGCATGGGCCAGTGTCTTTCTAATGATAAGCCTAAGTAAAGAAACAATGCTGGTGTTTGCTTGAATAGTGTACTGGAAGAGCTGGTTGTCCTGCCATTCAAAATGCAGGACACCACCAAGTTACTTGCTGTTCTTGTCAAAGCATGTAAAATAGACTACTTTTTCTCAGTAGGAAATTGCCAGAGCCCCTTCCTATTAATCACAAATAATTAAATTCAATTGAAAAATATTTGATTGTCCCAAAGGAAAGTTAAATCTTGAAGTAACTCATAGGGGTTGGAGAAGCCTTTAAAATGCACTTGTTCTTGCTAAGACCAATAATGATTGATGGAAGAATTGGCTTGAATTTCCTCCTCTCTCTCCTTGCATCTGCATCTTTAGCACATCCTTTTCAAATCAGCTGGAACTTATGGAAGTATTTAAAGCATTACTTCAGCTTTTAAGATGTTAATGAGAACAAATTCACTTGTTACGGTTACAATTGTTACATATAACAAATGTCCAAAAAGGAAAATATATTGGCAAAACTTCTTTTAGCTGTACAGCATCTGGCAACAAAGTTTAAATAAGCCTACAAACCTGCCTCAGACAAGAGTGTGGTGTGTCTAGTCCAGCGTATTTTCTGCCTGGCTGCCTGTTTTTTTTTTATCCATTTGCCTTCTGATACTCTGTGCCTGCCTGAACCCCAGTCAGACCTGCTTGTGTTTTGTCCTGACCTGTTTTCTGCCCCTTTGACTACATTTTTGGATTACGCCCTGAATCCTTCTCAGTCATCTGATCTCCTGGTTCTGACCCCTGCTCTGTCCCTGACTCTGATACTGGATCACATTTTGGATTCTCTTCTGCCCTCTGATCTCCTGACTCAGCTTTCATCCCCGACAACGACCAAAGCCTTTTCTCTCAAGGAATCAAGCAGCCATTTCACCTGCAGAGTTCCTGCTCTTGCTCTCCTCCTGATGGTTACATCACACGCCAATTGGCTTCTACCCTTTATTTTTTAAAGAATCAGTAAAGGCAATAGAAACAATGTCCAAGCACAACTCTCAGATAAATTATGTCTTCGGTTATTAACTGTTTTTGTGTCCCCTTTCTAATGCTGGCTCCGGTAACTGTCTCAATAGCCCAGATCACAAACAGTGAACGGTTTTTAATTGCCGCCTTGTTTAAACAGAAATATTTAAAACAAAAGCCAATAACTTAAACTATTCCATTATCACAGCAACACAACTATTTCTATTGCTCCAAAAACAATGCAGTATATTTATGGTAACATTTATGATAAACTTATACATTTTATTTATTTTAACTTACAAATTTAAGTTTGACCTGAACAAATTTGTTAAAACTTCTTTAAATTGACATAGATTCAGCCCGTCCATCTGGCTCCAGATTTCTGAACAGTAGAGTTTGTCTCAGTGTAAGCAAGGGAAAAGTGAAGCAGCCTTACTAAATAACTGTCAGTGTGCAGCAACTGTGAAGTGGGGGAGGAGCAAAGCTCTAGTAACACTCTCTTTGGCATCTTAATAAAAGGAATTTTTGATATTGAAACTAAAAAAAACGTCATGACAATGATAACCGGGTCATGCCGTTCTCAGTAGCTGTTAGGTTAATCAGGGTGAAAATTACCTTGCATGAAAATTTTTTTTTTTTTTGAAAGATGTGTGAATTCATCAACTCCTCAAAATATCTGTCCAGATGCCAACATATGCTTCAGCCTTGACTACAGAAACGTTTCGGACCGATGAAACGCAGTAACACGTATGAGGTCAACCAGAAGCGAAAGGATGAAGCTAAATAAATATTACTATGCTGGTTTGAGCTGGAATAGCCTCTATTTCTTTTTGGAAAAAACTAGCTACATTTTTCCCTTTGTGGATGGGAGATGTTTGCGCGTTCCCCTCCTAACCAGATTTAGTAAGAGTTTATCAGTTAACTCCATGATAAGGCATTTTTTTAGAAAAATATTCTTTTCGAATGGATTGAAAAACTAAGAATGATCTCTTCACATTAACTCCCTAATAACCAGGAAGTTGATGCAAACATCTGCAGGGAAATGTCAACATGCTTTTCTTTGTCTTATATTTACATTTTTGTCACACAACCTTATGCTTCTCTTTTAATTGACATATTTTGCTCTTTTCCAATTTACATGGGGATAAAAATAATTTATTTCAGTGAAATATATCTACCATGGTAAATTACCTACAAAGTTTAACCCATTTTGAAGGGATTGCACATTTTCCTCAGAGGCTTTCTTTATATTTTTATGCAATTCAACAGAATAAATTACCAAACGTTATCCAAGAGACCCAGACAATTCCCTATAGTTGAAGCCTTCAGGTTGTAAAGGCCAGCAGGCTTTGTACGTGTGCATCAGTCCACCCTGCTGAGTGCCTCCATGAGCAAAACACTGAATCTCTACCGGCTCCCAGGTGCTGCTTCCTCCCTCACCCTGATCTATGACCTCTCCGCAGGAGGAGAAAAGGTGATTCTGCCACCATGCCGATGAATAATGTATCAGTCCGTTATTGCAGCTCTGAGAGGATTGTTTCCTCCCTGTTGCCCTGAACCCACGCTGCCCGGACAATATGGAGAGGTCAGGGGTTCTGGGTGTGCTCACACATCTCCTTTCTCAGACACAAGAAGACTAAACAATGCCGAGGAGAACTGGGATTCCCAGATTAGACCGTCTCTGAAACATTTGGAGCTTCGATATTCTGAGAAATGGTCTTCGAAAAGGCAGAATGGTGTAGAACTCATACAATGGATTGAATCGAGTTTTAAGCCACTCCTCTGTAAGTTTCTTTTATTCCTAGGACAGCCAAAGCATTCACTTCCAAAGTTTTTAACCGTCAAATAAGGATTCTCTAAAATACATTCTAATCTTTCTTCACCTTGAATGTGATCGTTATAAAGTATAGTTTAAAAAAGCAAAAAACAAAAATAAACCTATGAGGAAAGAAATACTAAATAAAGCTGCAGTAACCTGCCTCCATATTAGTGGAACTGTTGCATTTTTGAATCACATTTCTTTCATTTACTGCTGCCATCAGTTCAACTGAAACAAACTTCCGCTCTCTGCTGGAGTTTTCTTATTTAGATCATTTATGCAACACTTTGCAAAGATTTTAAAATTATTTAAAACGTGAAAATCTAAAAAGAAAAGTCAAAGTCTGCACTGCTTTGGGAGACAGAAGCATTTTACTTTTCCATAATTTCTTTTAGTTTGGTTTCTTTTATGTCTGGTTTTATCTGTTGGATCTTCCCAGTAGTTTTACTCTTGTTCTCGCACCCTTCGTTCACACAGACTCCTTCCTCCATTCCGTCGCAAATAGAAGCTTTTCTAGTCAGTGTGGTGAATAAAATCGTCTCTGTTGCACTGCAACATGCACACAGCTCCCCTCCTTCGTCCATCTGATGCACTGATCAAGTCTATTTGTGACGGATGATGCATCAATATCCAAAATACAGAATGCATTAATATCCAACAACCAGATGAGCTACACAGAAAGTCAGGCATGAGAAGAGTAAATTGAAACCAGTTAATTTTCAAAAAAGAGGCAGTGATGGTGGGTTTCTTTGCAATCAGTCCCATCTCCCAAGTCACCATCTCATTCAGCTCCTCATGCCTTTCTTCTTTGCTGCTAAATAGAAAATTGTTTCACCTGTGTTCATCCTTTGTTTAGCTCATGTCCTCCCACTGAATGGCTTTCAGTTTTCTTTCACTTTTAACAGGTGAGTTCTGGCTCCATGACTCTGTTCCACTCATACCATGCTAGTTTTCCACACCACTTTCAGTTTGTAGGTTTTGTTTTGTCAAATGTTTCACTTCACCTTTCTGTCTCCATCTGCCTGTCTGCATATGGGTCCATATAAGCTCATCACTTCATGACATATAAAAAAACAGTTACTTTCCTTTAGCTGTTGATTAGAGCGATGAAAATTAGTGTTTTTGTTGCAGCAACATGGTGAATCCAAGATCAGGACCAAAGATGTCCTCAATCAGATTAGATTTGAAAAACATGGATGGCAAATAGGACAGATCAAAGGTGACTCCTAAAAAACAAACATCCCTAATTTGTTATTTTAGATTCTCCCCCAACAGACTGTTTTCTTTCCAATAGAATTACAGATTATTGTCCCATTAAATGTGTGTGTGTGTGTGTGTGTGTGTGGGGGGGCTGTTAGAGATCAGTAATGGTTCCATTTCATCATCCATTTTTTTTTTACCCAGAGGTTATGCTCCTAGTTCTGCTGCATGGACAGGTACTGCAGCTTGGAGCTTTTAGAGAGGCAAAATAATTAAATGTTATAAAAACACAAAAATATAGCTATATCCAGAGATAGATAAAGTAAATTGTACTGAAATAGTAGCAGCACTACTTTAATATCCAAGAAATTTCTCAAGAGGGTGTTAGGAAGGTCTGTAAAGTCTGCAGTGCCTGTTTCAGTGAACTCAGTGGTGGACACTGGAAGTAAGGGATGCTGTCAAGCTAACAACGGACAGATTCCTAAGGCAGCAAGTAGGTATCATGAGGCCAATCGCAAAGACTACGGTCTAGGAAGAGTTGGAAGAGACCATGGAGAAAGACACCATGTCACCCTCAAAGCAGTTCTCGCAAACCGTCCAGCACCTCTGGAGGGGGAAACAGTGCTGTTTTCAACGTGAGTTTGTGGTGGAAGGAATACTAGAAGATTTCCTCATTCTGACTGAGGTGCCTTCCGTAGTGGAAGAAGACATGGAGTGCTTGGGTACAGACTGATTCATTGCCAAGGCTGAGGTCATCCAAATGGTCAAAAACTCCAGGGTGGAAAGACTTGATGAGTGGATGAGATGCGCCCTGAGTACCTTGGGTCTCTGGATGTCTTCAGACTGTCATGGCTGACACATTTCTTTAATACTGCATGGAAGGCTTTTTCCAGGGTGCTGGGGAGGAGAGTTTGACTGATTGTCGAAACTCGGCTTCAGGAGGAGCAGTGCAGTTTCTGTCCTGGTCATGGAACACTAGACCAGCTCCCCACTCCCTGCAGGGAGCTCCAGGGTTTATGCCAGTTTGCTCAACTGGTCCACATGTGTTTTGCAGACCTGGAGAAAGCATCTGACCCTGCCCTATGGAGGGCCATCCAGTCTCTGTACAGGCAGAGCAGGAGTTTGGTCCACATGCCCAGCATTAAGTCAGACCTGCTCCCAATGCATGTTTGACTCCGTCATGGTTGCGCTCTGGCACCAGTCCTGTCTAGAACCTTCATGGACACACACTGTATGTGTGCATTTTGGCCAAAAGTTTTTAGCCAAAAGTCTTTGGCATATAACACTTTTTTTTTCATTAAATGAAGTTATGAAAGGGAAACCTAACCTAAAACTTTAGAAATGTTAGTAATTTTAGTAAGAGTAGCGATGCTTTCTACTCAAGAAGAAGCAAAAACTACATTACAGTAAAACTACTTCTCAGAATACATTTTCTTTAAAAAGTTAGTTAAGTAAATGTAACTATTTACCACGCACCTCAGGCTTCACTAAATAAAAAATAAAATATTTCAAAGCTCCTCTGCACTAAAAGTTTGAACTGTTTAGGGCATCTGATCAGGAAGTTTCCTGAAAATGACCCACTGGGAGGAGAAAGACCCGGGTTATACTGGAGATCCGTCAGACTGAGCTGGAGAGTGTCTCTGAAGGGAAGGAAGGTCCACGGTTTCAACTCTGTCTTTGCACTGATTTTGGTGGCTTTTAATAGTGTTACACTGCGTTTACTGACAATGAAGACATTCTAATGTCAGAGTCGCCATGTTACCCTCGACTTGAAAATGTACTGAAGACAAATCTAAGGCTTTGTTTCACGTCATATTCCTGGCTTGTAGAAGTAGAAACGATAGTCTACTGTTTCTTTATGTTAATGATTATTATTTCTGAAATAAACGGCAGGTGTTGAATCGTTTGTTTTTAAATTACTATAATCCAGTGTCTGTATTTGAAAAACGTTGAACTATCTCCACTGTAACCAAAGTCAAGCTATACATCATCGCACTTCTGTGTTGTAACCTCGCACTACTCTGACAGCTCCCCAGGTCCAGGGAACATGCAGCCTCCACCTATCGGAGGCTCCGGCCTCCTCAGTGAGCTCCCGGTGACGCGCGCATTGGCCGCTCAGCGCGTCAGTCGCGCGGAGTGGGAGGAGCTGGGCGGAGGGGGTGGAGGGAGGAGCGGCGCCCGAGAGGCGGCGCGTCTGTCTGTCAGTTGTGTTGCCGTCTTCGTCAAAAGTCGGCTGTTGTTTCTGAGACTGAGATCAGAGTGACCCTGCGGCTGCCAGCGGTCCGCGCGGACGCCCCGACGGCTCGGTCCTACCGGCTCCCACCACACCGAACCCGCGTCACTCCGGTCCTCTCCCCGTCGACAGCGGCGCGTTCCGGGCGCAGAGCGGCGCGGCTCCGGGTAGCCCTGGTAACCCGGCAGACGACGCTGGAATCGAAGATTTCCTTTCCTGCCACAGATGTTCGCTTTGAGCGCGCAAAGAAGCTTTACGCGTCTGGATGCCTTGACCTCTTCCACGGAGCCAGACTGGGCTGCAGACAGCGCGACTTGTTGCGCGTCTTCTGGGGAGCGCTTCCATCCCTGGTCCGAACCTGCATGTGATGCTCGGGTTGGAGGGGAGTAAGATGTCCCGTGAAGTGCGAACACAAACAGCCTAAAGTCACGTTTCTGTGGAGCTATGAGATCCTGCTCATAAATAGGCGGATTAAGGTGAGCAGTTTGCGCCAGGCTGACAGAGCCGCTCCGCTTTAGAATGACATCCCAGCACAACATCAAACTTTACTCAGGTCCAATCCCGTAAACTGCCCGGTTGTTCCGAACTGAGCCATTTCTCTCTGACTGCCGAAATGTCTGAGCGCGATGGATGCGGAGATGGGCTCTGCGGCGACGGGGCGCCGGATTTCATCCCGCCGAGAGCGTCCCGCGGCCGGCGCAGCGGTGTCGTCCTCCCAGGAGGTGGAGGCGGTCAGGACTCAGACACCATCCTGCTGGAGTCCGTGAAGGCAGCACCGCGGCGCAGCAGCATCATTAAGGTACCCAAAGAGTCCTGCAGCACCTGCTGCTCTTTCTCTGCTGGTTTGGAAAACAATGATCTTAACTTTTAAAACATAATATTTTAATTAGAGCTGTTGGATGGAAAGTGTTGAGGGAGAAGACACTTCATCCAAGTAGGTGACGCGCATCCTTTCAGGAGATGCTTAGCTTGTGGTGAACTTTTTGGCCCTTTCAGGTACACAGTATTAACCTCCATCATCACTTTGACTTTCCTGAAGTGTTAAAACAGTCAGACCACATTCTTGGTTAAATGCCGAGCCTAGAAAGATGCAGGCTGGAGGGTTTTTTGTCTTTATTTAGGGTAGGGAAGAATTCTGGAAGTCTGCCAGTTCTCCAAGAAATCCATAACTTCAGATCAGATCTCACATTAAAAGTCAGCTGTCCTTTGTTTTGCCTGGAGGAAACCCTGAGCTGTTCTCTGACTGTCTGACATCAGTGTCATCACCTGTGCTCAGGTTGCATGTCACTGGGGCCGTGCACAGGAGCGGATCATGTTTAGCAGTTCTTTACCTTTCATGTCTAACATGTCCGCTCCATAGAAGTCTCTCCACCTCGGGGGACGTGTCTCATGTGTCACTGATGGAATGTTTCATGTTTGCATGTAACTGATATGTGCTGCCTTTTATCTGAGCTGGAGGGTCAGACTCTATGTGTGTGAGATGAAGGTGAAAATGTTGCATATTTGTGTTACTTTACCTGGACGAGGTAAGGAAGGACCATAATACTCACATGATCAAGTATTTTCAACAGATTAGCTTTGAAAAATGTCTTTTACTATCACAACAATAAACTCCAGTGTTTTTATCAGTCAGAACATTTTAAACTTCAGGAAAAAAACTATACATGATTTTTAAAGCAGTTGAAAAACGTTTGGCAGGCATTAATTCAGAACTACTTTTTCCCCCCCTATAGTTCGGACAGATCGAGTGATACTGGTATTTTTTTTATGGCAGATGGCATTTTGTTTTTTTGTTTCAACCTAAACCAATCCGATTTATTTAGTTACTTTTTCTCATTTCTTTTGCTGATGCCAATACAAAAATATCAGCCTATCTCTAGTTACGCCTGCATATGTTTGGGGAATTTCTCTGTTGGGTTTGTTGATCAGTTGACCTTTTCTTACCTTTATTGTTAGCATAATAGCTCAGGCTCAGCTACATTGGAAAATGTTTTAAGCATCAACTGTCAATTAATTTAGTGTCATTGCTTTGACTAGGCCATTTTAACACATTAGATTTTGATGTAAACCATCCCCTGGTAGCTCCAGCCGTCCCATGCAGCCTCTATACATGTTCTGTGTTTGCTTTTTAAGCTCTTCTTCTCTGCCCCTACTGAACCATTCTCACCACATGATGCTGCCACTACCATGCTACATGCTGGGTAATTTGTGAAGCTAGTATTCTGCAGCACACTTTGTAAAACGTTCTTTCATCCTCTCCTCCATAAAGATATTCACAGAGTAGCTGGATTTAAACTGAGATTACATGACAAACATGAGGGTTGCGTTTGGTCCTGGGCCATATGGACCCAAAATAAGACTGATGAATGTTGACATACAATATTTATCTTTTTTCTTTCCATAAAGTAATTTCAGAAGGACACCAGTGAATTGAAGCTTTGTCCCAAATGTCACTAAGGGACGTTTTCAGCTGTACATAAACATAAAATAATGTCTGAAGTGGCTGAAAAAACCCTACTGGCCTCCATATATTTATAAGGCATTGTTAGCCATCTTTATATAATCAAATAATCTCATCTTCTAATGCTCAGTATTTCTAAAAATGTCGATATAAACCCAAGCCCTCATTGCATTTATTAGTTTTTCAGCTTCTTGCAGGTACTTTTGAAACTATTAGAACAAAGCGGAGGAAATGCACACCACACTTTTCAGATTGTATGTGGAATAAACTTTTCTACTCTACTCTGTGTTGACACAGGAGTCTAATAATAAACTCTACAAACTGATTTTTGCGATTGTATTGTGTTTTAAAGTAAAAGGTTTTAAGGGTTTAGCTTTTTTTGCAGTAGCTGTGTGTCTAATTAATATATATTGAACTGGTTAGTTTACACATTTTATTCATCAGTCAAGTTCTCCCGCCTTTTCTACCATGAGCCGCTGCCTTCAAGCTTTTAATTGTCTGGCATAACATTTATGGAAATGTGGGTGAAATAAATGAGGTTTGCGACCTTCTAGCCTGTTTCCCACCTGACGCCATCAGGTCTGTGTTTCCTGAGCAGTGAACCTGCAGAGGAAGGTGAATGGGCCTGTGTCCATGCCGTGTTCTCGGGGCTGACAGTCGGTCCCATCTGCAGGAGCCAGCTGGACACAGAGGTCAGATGAGGAGGGATGCAGCCGAACATCGGTATAAAACACATCATAGCAGAGGCTCTAAGAAACTACTGAAACACGACGGCGTACCAAGGAATGACAAGTGGTACCAATTAGCTAAAATTAGGCTGCGTCTCAGCTGGATTAATCTGAGTTTGAAAGAAAGCTCTAAAAGTGCCTCCTGGTCAAGCTTTGAAACCTGATAT
>JAUZNJ010029191.1:0-15579 GCA_034780135.1 Jordanella pulchra | reverse complement strand
TATAGAATATATATAAAGAATAAGAATGAAGAAATATAACGGCAAGTAACAAAAGAGCAGCATGAGGTGTATTTACACTGTACATTAGCAGCAGAGCGGGCATAGTGACATAGTGCAATTAGAGCAGTGCAAATGGCATCTTCTCTTAATCTTAATCTTTTTGAACCCAGCCCAAAACGTGTGCTTGGATTTAATATTTTATTGGAAGAAGCCCCTATTTCTCCAATTTAAAGGTTATAACTAAAAGTCTAACTCCTTCCAGCCAGTTAGTGATGCAGTCATGCTCGCCCACTCTGGTTTCATACTGTTTGCTAGACGGTTACCAGGCCCTACTGCTAACTTAGCAACTTTGTTGCTTTATTTGGAATCTGTTTAGACCCCTCTTTTTTTGAGTCACTAGAGATAAATCTAGCAACTTTTTCTGTCTTTTTGGAGACTTTGGCGATAAAGTGAAAGCACTGATCCTTATGGGCTTACTGTTGTCAGTGAGCAGCGAGTGCTGCTGTGAGCCAATCTCTCATTTAAAGCAGTAACACTATATACTTTGCACTAAATAGTTTCTATGTTAGAAAAGGTAAGAGTAAACTAGCTCTTCAGTTAGCTTTGTCTGGGAAAGAAACAGTTGAGCAGATGAGCTCTGAGCCAATTGTCATGTCCACGGATGAGAGAGAGCACATACAGTTAGTCACAGTAAAAGATGAGCCCATAGCTATATGTAGGAGAGAAACAAGACTAAACACCAAAAAACACGCCCAACTCTGTCATCTATAACCTGAGGCCTTGACAGCAGCAGCCCAGTTAATATTTCTCTCCAGGATGGTGTCACATGCAAACAAAAACAGACAACAATGACAAGAAAGGCAGAAAGAACATATTTAGAGGCTGCACTAATAAATACTGTAGAATTGGAGAATAGAGATAGACTGAAGCAGAATGATATAAAGTATAGCAGCATAACTATAGAGATAGTTCAGGATTACCTGAGCTACTCTAACTATAAGCTTTGTCAGAAAGGAAAGATTTTAGCCTTGTTTTAAAAGTAGACAGAGTGTCTGCCTCACAGAATAAAACTGGTAGTTGGTTCCACAGGAGAGGAGGCTGATAAATAAAAGATGTGTCTTCCATTCTACTTTTAGAAATTCTCGTAACCACATGTAAATCTGCAAATTAAGAGTGAATTGCTCTGTTAGGAAATGAAGGAACAATCAGATCTCTGATATAGTGATTATATATTCTACCTTATGTTTCTTTTTATTAATTGTTTTGATAAGAAATTTGTAGGCATGACCTTTAACTACTTTAGCTGTTGATTTTAAGTGAATTTAGTAAAGTTAGTCATAGTTCTACTAATTCACTATTTATATCTACTTTGTACTCTCCACCAACACCATCTGCAGTAAAGACAATCTACAGCATGACACTGCCACCACTATGCTTGGTACTTGAGAGCTCTGAAAGCCTCACTTTAACATATCTCGTATAATTGTGTTTCATAGAACTCAGTGTTTGTCTTCTCCAGCCATAATATTTTCCCCAAGCTGCAAATATAAGTCAAGCTTGAAGTATGATTTTGGTGCAGGGGTTTCTATCCATTTGATGTAGGCTGAGCCCTGGTGATTCCTCTGTAGTTTCTGAAACAGGAGGGGAGGCGAAAATCCTCAATTTAAACTCTTTGTTTCTTGTTTCTTAAAATGATTGAAGTTGTATCTTATCTGCTCTGTTTCAGATAGACTCTGATGATGTCATCACTCGAGATGAGCAGATCTTTGTTCTGATTGGTGCCCATGCCAGGTGCGAGAGGAACATCCGGGCACAAATGGCCCTCATCAAAGGTTTGTGCACTGCTTGTTATGAATTATGAAACATACGACAAGCAGGTGATATCGGTTAGAACATATCTAAATCCTTAACCAAAAAAAGAACTCATCACTTGTCTTAATTTTCTCATATCAGATATGAAATCCATCTAATATCCTTGTGAGTGTTATCTGTGGTTGCAGTTTCTGATTTATTGTAGCTGATTTTTTTAATTTAGGCTACAGTGTAGAAGCTATGTCAGATAAGATGATTAATGGTTAAATTAGGAGAAAGAAAGCTCCACACATACATCAAAAAAGGGCAAGGCAAGACCAGAGTAAAGTGGCTAAAGTGGTTGCAACAATCTGAATGGATGGATGGATGGATGGATGGATGGATGGATGGATGGATGGATGGATGGATGGATGGATGGATGGATGCCGTTCTAAAAAAGCGACATCATTCAAGTTAGTGAGTCCATTCCAACCCAGTTTTGAAGTCTTACATTTAAACTTTAAACTTTTGTTTTTCTTTGTTTTTTAAAAATCTGATGTAATAAACACACTCTGATAGTGAGAGTTGCACAAAATGCTTCTATTAAAAGAAAATCTAACTAAACCAACGTCTGACATTGCTTAATGTTGACTATTTTCTCTAAAAGGAACAAAAGTTCTCATGTAACTTTTACCCCCACATAACCATTTGAAAAACAAGGCAGCCAATCAGAAGAGGGGACGTTTTGCCCCAGGCTTCTCAACAATCTAATTTGTGTGGCTCCCAGCTGGCTATCAGAAATAATCTGGTTCAGAGTCAGCTTTTCTAACTAGAGGGCATACATGCTTGTTTCACTGAAGGAACAGTGACAGCATAACACCTAGCACTGAGCAGAATTCAGTTCTGCAGCTGTTGTTTGTAATTTATTTCTTTGCAATGGACTGTGACTCAAACACAAATTTTTTTAAGAGGCAGAAATCTTAGGCTTAAAGTGCAGCTGTGAGTTGGTGGAAAGAGAGAAAGTTCTCCAGGCAGTTAAAAAAAAAAAAACGTTGCTTCCCAGAGTTTTCCTGGTGCAGTTTTTGAAATATTCAAGGTCAGCGTCATTTCAACCCCGATGATTATCTGTGCCAGCTGAAAAAATACTTAATGATAACATAATCATTGAATAGGGAATTTAAAGTAAACAAAACAAAAAACTTTACGACTAAAAGCAGGAATTTACTGAGAAGCTTGAGTGACAGCACCTTTGTGTAAAGATGTATACAACTAATTGTCGTAAAAAGGAATAAACTTTAAACATTTCATTTCTAACCACACCTACCACCGTCCCCAGCACGTGGTGGCAAAATAAACTTAAATAGCACAAGTTTTTTTATTACTATTTTATAAATAAAATGGCCTCCTGCATCTTCAAGATAACTATTGGCAGTTTTCATGTCAATCAGTGTCTGGGCAGCCCCTTCTTCATCCACCTAAACCAATTAGAAACAAGACATGATCTAAGATTAAGACACAGGATAAATGCTGTTACAATGCAATGATGCTTTATTCTCAGTAGAAACAGGGAATGAATAGAAAAGTACCTGTTGATAACACTTAATCAAGGCAATTATAAACATAAAAAAACAGGCGCAATTGTAATGGATCGTTTGCGCCCATGTAGCACCCTTTTTAATGGCGCCCTGGGCAACTACCCAGGCCGTATGTCCCTCACCAAAATCTTAGAAGTTATTGGTTATTGATTAAAGTTGTTACTGCTGTTGGGCAAAGTATAAAAAGCAAAATAAATAGATAATGATAATTACATAACTTTTAAAGGAAATATGGGTTTAATTTTGTTAAAAGCAATTAATATGCAACATAAGGCTACATAAAAAACGGTTTAATGACATTCAATAGAAGTTTAAATAATAATTTGATTAAGTTTTCTTTGTTTTGAGGTATCTTAATCCATCTTTACTAAGATTGTTAGTGAATGTGTGTGAATGGGGGGCGTGGCTAACAAATGTTTGGGTGGCAGGAACTTCTGTTACAACTCTAGCTGCCAGATTTGGCTGCAACTGGTGAGGAGAATAAATTCAGTCACAAATGACTTATTTTTAGGCTCTCAGTCTAGCGCAGAGTGACCACAGGAGTTTTTTTTACTCCCTTGCTTTTTACCTCAATATTAGAATGATGTATCAGTATATTTAAACATTTCTTCAATCATTGGACAAGTTAAACATTTTAATAACACAAGGTGTTTTAAAATTACTACAGATTTTATTTGCGTATTAAACTTGTCTCTTTGAAATATAGGAGATGATAACAATCAGAGCTTTCTTGCTATGAATCCAGCTTAATATGGGTGCATCTTCTTTCCCTTTTTTTAAAAGAGGGGGATTGTGCTCCAGAGTGGGATGGGATTATCTGCTGGCCCCGAAGTAGAGCGGGCCAGCTTGTCTCAGTGCAGTGCCCGGCGTATATCTATGATTTCAACCACAAAGGTAAGAGAGCTCCACAGAAACACACACCTTCACAACAATCACTGCAAACCAACAACCAGATATTGACAATAAGGCAGGATTTGAAACAGTTCTGTAGCTGTTTCGGGAAGCTCTCTGTTTTGTGTGAGCTGTTCTGCCTGTCACTGTCTCCTGCCCACCTGTGAATCAGGACGAGCTTACCGCCAGTGTGATGTGTCAGGGATCTGGGAGCTGGAGCCCAGTAACAACCGCACATGGGCAAACTACACGGAGTGCACCCGGTACTTGACCTCAAACCGCAGAAAGGTGGAGGAGGTGCGTACAGGAACATGTTCTGTTGCATTTTTGTGTCCCACCATGCAATGGTGAATATATTCCTAAATCAAACAAACTGAAATATGGATATTTAAGAACAATAATAGTGATAAACTGTAATCTATTTTCAGATGTATATTTTTTTATCAGCATTTGCTTGTAAAAACTCCTTTGGTTCTTTTTCAGAAGGTGTTTCAGCGGCTTCATCTCATGTACACCGTCGGCTACTCCATTTCTCTGGCATCATTGTTGGTGGCCATCTCCATCCTTTCCTATTTCAAGTAAGAACAACGAAAAAGACAAATTTGTAATCTTATGGTTAAACCAGGATTGGCCTGATCAGGTCCTGTTTTTTGCCTGCAGCATAATTCCTACATCACCCTCTCAGCATAACTTTATTAAAGTTAAATAAATTAATAACATAATGTGTGTTTATGTTTAGCTTTAAATTGCAATATTTACAAACGATATTTAATCAAAATTACCTCTACTTGTCTAATAATAAAGTATTGAAAGATGCAGCCCTTGGTTTCAGTTTTTTTCTGACATTAACTGAAGTTTTCCGCAGACCAACGTTAATATACTGCAAAAAAAAAAAAAATAGATATCTTGGGTATTCTAAAAATGAATTACTTTCTTAGGCTTTTCCATATTACTTGTATCTTTACATTCATCTGGCCTGTTGCTTAAAGCTAAAGTCTTCAATAAGTCACATTTTGCTCCTCATATTGAGCTTTACATGTGAAGCCCTTTGCTTAGTGTTTGTCTAAATATGTTTAAAGTTTTTTTTATATTGTTCCAGTGAAAGAAGTTTTTTTCTGCTTAAATATGATGAAACGTTGTTTCACCTTCATCATTTTTATGTACTTGTGTTTCAGCTGTTTTCTAAACAGCTCTACAGCCCAGAGCATGATAGGTCACAAATAGACAGGGAGCAGCAGCAGTCAAGAGATGCTATTAGTTTTCTGGAGAAAACCGCAAACAGATTTAATGGACCAACTTGTCTTCATGGTGTTATGTATAGTTATACACAATAATTTAAATTGCCCCTTGTTTTGACTATTTCTTTTTACAACACAATTCTTCCCAGGCGCCTCCACTGCACACGCAATTACATTCATATTCACCTGTTCACCTCCTTCATCTGTCGAGCTGTTAGCATCTTTGTGAAGGATGCTGTGCTCTACTACATATCTGATGCCAACAGAGCTGAGTCTGAGTTCACAGCAGTGAAACCACCCATGGTAAATACAGAAACATTTATAACCTTATCTACCATGCTATTTGTTCCAAGTACAAAGACAAATTTATGCTTAATAGAGAACAAAAAGTATGAACTGTCTAAAGATATTCATTGAATACAAAGGGAGAAATTCGGTTTTATAAACATTAATTAGGCATCACTGAAAGTCAGTCATTCAGCTCCAGTGTTTGAACAAAACTTAAGCTAATGGGTTGATTCCTTCCAGTAACTGCTGTTTTTTTTGCCATCAGGCTGGTTGTAAAGCTGCTGTTACTCTCTTCCTCTATTTCCTGGCAACCAATCATTACTGGATTCTGGTGGAGGGATTGTACCTCCACAGCCTCATCTTTATGGCTTTTCTGTCTGACAAGAACTACCTGTGGGCCCTCACCATCATGGGCTGGGGTAAGTGGTATCCCGAGGCGCCGCTGACCCCACAGATGTTCCGTCAGATTGCATTCTAGACTCTGGCTGGTTTGCTCCAAAACAACACAATTGACCCTGGAATCACTGTAATGTTGACCAAAGGTTTTATGTTGACAACAATAAAGAACTGTTTATAATTTCTCTCACCTTAAACAAAGGTAACCACAGACCATGATGCTGCCACTGCCATATTTCAGTGTACAACCTGCTCGTTTGTTAATACCAATCACTGTTTAATCACCACATATTACTAAAAAACATTTACGTTCCGTTTTATCGGACCATACTGTGATCTTTTTTGGGAATTTTGAACGTTCCGGTGTCTATTTGTTGTTTGGGCAATAAAATACCTTTGAGTCAAAGCTCCTAGATCTGCAGCATTTGGCTATAGATACCTTCCACGATGGCTCTTTATAACTTTGGCTACAAATGAGAGAAAGACCAAGAAAGATTTTAAAACAGACATAAAAACAGCTGCATATTTTGACAGTTTTTTTTTCTCTTTTTTTAATGGAATGATAGCATTTTATTTTCATAATTAAATGGCAATAAAGCTGCCAGCAATATTGTGAAGGATTTTTTTTTCTAATTATTAGGTTGGAAAACTAAATGTTTTCATTCACTTAATTTAACCTCAAAGTAGATATTTATAAAAAAAAACAAAAAAAAACAAAGCGCACAGATTTCAAAATATAATGTAAGATCTGCTGTACATTTTATTTAGCAGCTCTGAGGGCAAAAAACATGAAGAACACAGCCAGTACTTCCTGGATACTCCTGAAACCTTGAAAAATCTCCCTTATTTTTTATGAAAATCTTCATGGATTATAAATAATCTTTTAAAACTTTAGTTTTCTTTCCCCTGTCTGATAGCTTTGAACAAGGAGATCCTTTTGATCCTTTGTCACCTCCTTGCAAACTATGGCTTCAGCTTAAGTTTTCAAATGCGGAGGAATCAGATGAGTTCAATAAGGGAGACTATTGTTATATTAATGTAAAAAAGTGTACCCTTCTGAAAGACATGTTCATGCATGACAGTAATATTTGATTCTAAGTTCAGGTTGGTGAAAAAACCTCTAAATTTCTCACCCTAAAATCTGAACTTTAGATGCCTTTTCTGTTAACTTCCTACCGAGAGACTTAAGAATTTCACCTTTGTCGTTCAGAAATCATTATATAACACAATTACACGCTTTGACCAACACGCAGTAAAATTCATTGTGCATAAAGGTGATTATGGTTTTGTGAAAAGCCTCTTAATAAGGTAATTACCTAGAAATATAATAGCGTTTTTTTTTTTATAGTATGCGAGAACCTTATAGCTGGTGAAACCCTAATCAATCCTTCTGCTTGTCCCAGGTGTTCCAGCTGTGTTTGTGTCCATTTGGGTCAGTGCACGAGCTTCACTGGCAGACACTCAGTGAGTCTAGTAATAATAATAACGCTTTTGATTTGACAGCGTCTTTTACAAAAGGACACTTTAAAACATTTCGTGTTACGTTCACTACAGTGGTTTCTTTCCTGCTCCCAGATGCTGGGACATCAGTGCTGGAAACCTGAAGTGGATTTACCAAGTTCCCATTCTGGCAGCCATTGTTGTAAATAAAATGCCTTTTATTTTGAGTTGCCTTATTTGGGGTTTAAAGATGATATTTTGACCTCTCGTCTTTGCCTACACAGGTAAATTTCCTCCTTTTCCTGAACATAATTCGTGTTCTGGCCTCTAAGCTGTGGGAAACCAATACTGGTAAACTGGACCCTCGACAACAGTACAGGTAACTGTTTCCTTTCAGTAAAGGATAGAATACAAACCATTGACTGACAAAGGCTATAATCTAAATAGAAAAAGAGATAAATATGATCATTTATCCCTTTATTCTCCACAGGAAGCTGCTCAAGTCCACCTTGGTCCTGATGCCTTTATTTGGGGTCCACTACATAGTGTTTATGGCCCTTCCCTACACTGAGGTTACCGGACTGCTGTGGCAGGTGCAGATGCATTATGAAATGTTCTTTAACTCTTCCCAGGTGAGAGTCCAATAACCCAAACTGCTTGTGGGTGATCATGCAGCGGTTAAATGGGTTAACTATTCACCCTAACGGTCTTCAATGAAACATTTCAGGGCTTTTTTGTGGCGTTCATCTACTGTTTCTGCAACGGGGAGGTAAATCTGCAACATGCTTCTGGCTAAAAGATGTTTCCAGCTGTCAGAGATTAATATGTTGTGGGGTTTTTTTTAAACAGGTGCAGGCGGAGGTTAAGAAGGCTTGGTTAAGACGTAGTTTGGTGCTTGATCTCAAACAGAAAGCCAGGATGACTAGCAGCGGCGGTGGGAGCTGTTACTACGGCGGCATGATGTCCCATGCCACCACCCACAGTGTCTGCATCAGTGCCAGCCACCCTAGAGCTCTTTCCTTCACAGGAGGAGTGACAACAGGCTCAGGAGGGGCCACTGCTGGGTCAGGGGTCAGGCAGACCCGTCACTCGGCTCCATCCCCTCTCCACCACAATCAAAGCAGTCCAAGTGTGTTCGTTCCCAGCACCACTGAGGCCTCAGGCCCCCAGCAGGACCTGGCTGAGTGGAAACAGGGGAAGCCTGAATCAGGGCTTTTTGCCCGACATACCAGAGCCACTAAAGGGAATGATAACTGCAGCAGCAATGGAACGGAAGATCCTGACTGCACCTTATCTGTGAAGGAGTTAGAAACCATTTTGTAATCTTGCTGGATGGAAAATTGTGCCATCTAAAAGTTTTCATACCTCATGTACCAGTTGTTTTCAACCATATATATATACTGACATTGTGCTTCACAGCCCAGGTCACCACTCCATTACTACAATTAAAAAAAGAAGAGTACTTGCTAGTGTTGGAGATATATAAAAATGAATTTTGTATCTGCTAAATTAAAATGTTATTTTATTCTTTTTCACTATTGAAACTAAAATGCTTTATTAAGGTTTGTTTTCTCAGCAGTTTGAGTTTTGTGTTTCCATTTTTCAGGGACTCAAATATCCAGTTCTGTTTGGGTTTACAGACCCTCTATTTAATTCTTCTTACCCTGAATCTTATTATTGAGTTTTATTTATTGTCTCTGTTCATAAAGTAATGTGAAAAGATTCATATCTAAACAGAAAAGATGTGATGCTGGAAAGGATTCTTTAAGGGCCTCAGACACTCTGAATGTATAAACAGTGAGATATTTTCCAGGGTGACCCTTCTCCCTGCTCTCATCCACCCAGTGTTTGGTTTTCCAAGCCCCTGTGGAGAACCCTCAATCCAAACTGTACTTCCGAAGATGCTCCTTTTTCCAAAACTAAACCTCCACATGGTATGCATTACAGAGACATCAACCAGTAACTCCACCTCCTATAACAATCTATCCATCAACATCTCAGGATTTTTTGTGTCAGTCGAGTCTAGACGGTGTGTCTAGACAAATTTCCCTCCTTGTTGTTGCCCGAGTTTTCTGAACGTTCCCATTTATCATCGTGGCAGGACTCACAGCGTTGATTTCACCCTTTCCTCCGTTTTGACCTCTGCCCTGAGTTCCCTCACAAGGCCATCCAGAATGTCACACATCCACTACAGGCCGCTGCTTGGTGCAAGAGACACCTGAGTTATTTTGTAGCAGACAAAAGGATATCTGTAAATATTGTATGACACTTATTCAGTGTTATGTGTTAACTGTAAAAAAAATGTGAGTCCATTATAATATTTCTAATAAACTGCGCAGACTTCAAAAGTCTCACTCACTTCAATTTTTAACGTTTTTACTGTGAAGATGAGAGGTACTATTAAGAGAGATAGTGCTCCCTCTAGGGTAGAGAAAGGAGTACTGCAGTAGGTCTACTAAACTAAGCAAGTTTGGACACAAAGCTCAACTTTGCACATCCAAAAATCGTCATTATATTTCAGAGGGAAAAAACGAGTTTAAAACTAACGAAGTTTTTGAACATTTGAAGTGAAATAAATATTTAGAGACAGTTACATTATCAAACATTATTTGGATGACTCTTCAAGTGATATTGCAAAGAAAGAGTCAGTAGAAAAGCCCAGTTGTAGACCTACAGCCACATGACCATCTGCATGAAACTGTACAGAAGAATGATTAAGATTAAGGAGTTTACTGCCACAAAACTAAATCATGACAGAGATGGGAAATTATAACATAAAAATAATAAAATACAACTCGATGATAATCAACAGAAAAAGACCAGATTAAATAATTAAAAGCAAAACAGAATGGAATATAATTATTCCAAAATGGAAAATGATTAATAAAACAAAAGCCATGACATGACAGGAATTAGCTTTGTCTTAAACAATCTAAAAGCCTTTGATGCATCTTATGATCCTTTTTTATAGTCTCTGAAAATTATATGTGTCCAAAGCATTACATGACAGATTAATAATAGAAACAAACTGGTATCTTTTTCCTACATATTCTCAATTTCAGTGCCCCATATGTATAGGTGTGCAAAAAACATTTGTTATCTGTTATCTTGAATTTATATATATATATATATATATACACAGTGGGGATTATTCTTATTGTGACTGAAGGCCCTGAGTTTATCCTTTATGTCCGTCTCTAAGGGGGGGATGCATACCGCTTACGTCACGATGAAGTCACGCAGTAGGTGGAGAAATCGCAAGAGGAAAAAGATGATGGTCATGGCTCTAAATGCAGGAGTCGTAATAAACACAGATCGTCTGATGAGCGGAAGTGTTTCAGGCTCCAGCCTCCTTCCAGCGGTTTAGTTAAAGCGCTACAGTCTGTCGGCGGATGTGATGATGCGGACTCTCAGCATCCTCCGCCTCAGCCAGGAGTAACTGTGGAGGACCCACGGCCGACAGGGAGGGGTCCTTTCATTCCAGGGCTTTTTCCCGTCGGATGGAGCCCGGCTATGTGCAGGCAGCGATGGCTATGGGAGATGTGTCGAAGAGAGTGTCGGCTCGAAACGTAGCAGTGGAGAGGAAAAACCTCCTCACTGTCTGCAGGTTAGTTTTAGTTTTAAAGCTGTATCCTGTCTCAGTCGAGACATGAGTGGAGACTTTTAAAGCTTCCTATTCTTTAGATTTTCCTTTGGTAATTGGGTTTGTCTGAAAACAAGACAACAAAAGAATCGTTTTTAACTAACTTTTAAAGAAATATAACAACAGGGGGGAATATAAACAAACTTCAGTATATTTCATTTAGATCTATGTTTTGAAAGTGGTCTATGGGCCTGGATGAAACCTGTTTTATAACCCTTTGATTACAACATTTCATGCCTAACTGTCTTATTAAATGCTTTTTGAATCATCAGTGCATTTTATTATGTGAACTCTGATGGTGAGGTTGTCATGATGACAAGCATCCTGGAGCCAGGACTGGCTGGCACCCGCGGGACTGAGGGAAGG
The DNA here is from genome assembly GCA_034780135.1 of Jordanella pulchra. Taxonomy (NCBI): domain Eukaryota; kingdom Metazoa; phylum Chordata; class Actinopteri; order Cyprinodontiformes; family Cyprinodontidae; genus Jordanella; species Jordanella pulchra. The sequence goes on along the minus strand of JAUZNJ010029191.1, from coordinate 3,931 downwards.
GGAAGCATTATCAGGCCTGCATGCCTCATAATGCCTCTGAATGACTCCTTACTGGACTTTGTGAGCCAGTAGTTTACTAGTTTAAATGAAGGACGTTATTTTAAGTGATGTAATCGGAACAAGAGACAAGCCCTTAAGAAAGTAGAGCAGACATGTTTGCTATTCCAACTCTGCTGGGCTCAGCTTTTACACGGAATCAACACAGTCATCCTCCAGCTGTTTGTAGCAATTATTGTTTGAATTTTTCACTAAAAACTTAGGGTTAGGATATAATGGATTGCTCTCAAAGAGAAATGACCTAAGTGGGAGGAGGGAGTCTAAAGTGGATTTTTATTATCTGTTTACAACTTCAAGCAGATAATAGCAGCTCATACAAAAACTACGTTATATATCTTTAATATTGCATTTGCATTTTTTTTTTTACAGAGAAGCATTTGATTATTATTATTATATATGAGTACTTGTGTACTGGGTCAGCTGCAATATCCCTGGTTCAAATCCCATTGAATGACAGTCTGGGTCCCTAAGCAAGGCTCTAAGCCCCACAATGCTCCACAGGCACTGGACGGTTGCGGCCCACTGCTCCCTAAGGGACGTGTCAAATGTTGGGTGGGACAAATGTCATCGGAACGTGCAAAGCTGCATTAAAAAATTAAAATGATTATTTAAATTATCGAGGAATAGAGCTGAGCAACATCAATGATATTTTTGTTAGAAAAAGATATAAGACATTTCCAGCAGTCAGTATACTGTCTGACATAACACCAAAGTATTATTAAAAAGTAAAAAATATGATAGCAGTTTCAGTTAAAGCGAGTCTCCCACAGAGAACAATGGCAAATAGTAAAATTAAATACTGAGGAATGTGTGGAGAATGACATAGTAAGCGACCGGAGTCAGAATACGAGCAGAGAGACTGACGACGGGAAACTATTAAACACAAAGAATTACTACTCAAGGGGGAGTGAATAATGTCCTCAGGAATAAACTAAATTAGATACGGTACAGGAAATAAAGTAAAACCATATAGAAAATGATAATGAACTGCATGAAAATTATAAACAAGGAGAAACAAAGGAAGCAAAAACAAAACTCACCATTAATCCATCCATCCATCCCTCCATTTAAAGTAACATTTCTGTATACCTGTTTCATTTTTAGATTTCACTGCTGGTGGTTTTTACTTTGAGGACAGTTGACCAGTTATTTCCCAGTTAAATCTAAATGAGACATTGTTGTTTTTGGAACAAAGGAGGGTGAATCGCTTCAATGTCTACTGTTCAGCACCGTGTACAAAGCATTTAATCAGACAGACTGTGTTGTAAAGTCATGCATGTATGGATGAAAACATACATTTTACTCCAGTATATTATGTGCTTATTGTTATTATTCAATGTAACTTCTGTTTACAGAAACATCTTTTTGAGGGAACCTCAAGTGTTTAGTGGGTTCACCTGCAAACAGACCTTTTGATTTTTGAAAGGGGTGTTAAATATTTTTTCCAAGCATCAACTTTTTAAAAATTACACAAATGTTTCAGTCACATGTGAAGAAAGTCCTTAAATCTTTCAAGGAAGCAGAATCGTAAACAGCTTCTTGAAAGTCTGCATGACTTTGTTCTTCACGTAAGTGGATGACATCAGGGCTGTTTTACAGAAAGGATAGTCCATCAATTATCAGTTAGCTCTTCTCAGTAATACTTGGCTGTACTCCCACAATATGGAGTATGATATCATTTCACATAGAGGTCGTTCACAATTTATAATTTTCACAAAACATAAACTTTGGGGATCAAGCTCGTGAGCACTTTTTAAATTACGATGTTTCAACAAATTTTTGAACATTTTTCTGTTCTTGCACATTGAAATTGTAATATTTATTCTGAACATGTTTTAATATAAGTTCATAAGTATTCAGCAACAGTAAGTTTACCTGATGCTAACTAATATTCACAGGTTCTTAGCTACAATAAAATAAGGATTGTAAGAAAAACAAAACGATCAAGATTATTTTCAAGCTAGAGAAAAATGTAATTTCTGTAAAGTAGAAATTGAAAATATCTTGAATTTAAGCTGAACATTGCAAAGCTTTGCGGTCGTCATTACAGTACTGTTTAAAAAAGCATGAATGCAGATGACTGCTAGATATAAAATTTTGTCTAATTTTATTTTTTTAGTTGCTAGGTAATAAAAATATGCTCGCTTTTTCATTTATCTGGCTATCAGGTTCAGCATCCAATGCTCTTTATTCTCTCACCTGAAATCTAGTTAAAACCAGAGATTTACATAAACTGTATTAAAAGAAGCATAACCTTTTTCAACTTCAAATCAGACTAAATTATGTTGCTTTAGATTATACAGGTTAGGGTCACTGTCTATTTGAAGGACTATTTTTTACCCAAGCTTTAACCTACTTCCATCTAGAGATGTCCCTTCGCTGTTTCTACATAATGCCCTTTCATTAGGATGCTATCTATTTTTGGAAAATTTTAAATTCCATCTTGCAAAACACCTCTAGAGCATGATGCTGCCACCACCATACTTAAGTTTCCTCGATATGTAACAAAGGTCTTTAACACCAAGATTATCAATTTTAGTTTCATTAGACAGAATATTTTCCCGAAATGTTTGGACTTTCTACCACAGGGCTTTTGTAAAGGTGCAATCTAGAGTTTGATGTCACTCCTGGATTAGTGGCTTCCTCTGTGCTTTAATGTTGCTACAAAGATTTAGATCTTCTAATTCTTTTTCTGGCAACTCACACATGGTCATGAGACTGAAAAATGTAAAAAAAACAATTGTCTCCTTCTATTATGTCATTAAGCAAATAAAAAAAACATTGTTACTGCTAACAGTGCTTGGGTGTCTTTGGTTTTTGTTTGTAGCCTATTTGTTTTTTGTCATTTCATTTTTTTATTGTATTTGAAATTGTGATGATTGAAAAAAGAAAAATAGCAATGAAAGAATGTTAGTTTCGAATCAAAGAATGTTGCAATGTCAGCCCATAACATTGCAGTCATATTTTTATTAGTCTTTGATATTATAGTATCTTTCCGACTGGAAAAATCTACTCCAATCTCCTCCTTACATCCTGTTTTTTTTCTTATCACATACAGGTTTTCTGTAAAGACCCTGTTAGAGAAATACACGGCAGAACCCATCGATGATTCGTCTGAAGAGTTCATCAATTTTGCAGCAGTTCTTGAACACATCCTCAGTCACCGTTTTAAAGGTAAGAAACCAGTCTCTCAGAGCTGAATTTTTAGGTTAAGAAGGAAAAGTTTGACAGAATATGAAAGATACTATCATTGCTCTGCGTAGACACACATGTTACTGACTCATGTTTTGTTTTATAGGCTCTGGTAGCTGGTTTGATGGACAGAGGAGTTATTGGGACTATATTCGCCTGGCATGTGCTAAAGTCCCCAACAGCTGCATCAGCAGTATTGAGAGCATGGAAAACATCAACACATCTCGAGCAAAGGTAGGTCATGTAGACTTGAGCCACACAGTCATGACTTTCAGGCTGTTTTTAGTTCTTACAACTTGGTGTCAATAACCAACAACCTTACTGTTTGCTTTTTAATCTCATTGCAGTGGCGGTTCTAGGATTTTTCTGCTGTGGTGGTGAAGGGGTGACTAAGGGATTTCTAGAGCTCGCCACATTAGCATGGTGCCTGAACAGTGGCGGTTCCAAATTTTTATAGGGGTGGTCAGACAGGGCTCAATGTGCACTGATGGGTGGCTGAAAACTGATAGGTTGCAAAAAACATCTTATGGTTGATGTATACTGATCAAAATAAACCAACAGGAAAGTGAACATGCATAACATGTATATTTTCCAAATAAACCACCGAATTCAATTCAATTCAATTCAGTTTATTTATATAGCGCCAAATCACAACACATGTCATCTCAAGGCACTTCACAAA
>JAUZNJ010029190.1:0-15581 GCA_034780135.1 Jordanella pulchra | reverse complement strand
TATCTATCTATCTATCTATCTATCTATCTATCTATCTATCTATCTATCTATCTATCTATCTATCTATCTATCTTAATAATTTTATAAAAGCTTGGTTTGTTTGTTCTTCATTGCCTACAGTCTCTTCATTTATCGTAATCTCTTTTTTGTGGCTTCACCACCAAATACCCACTCAAACATTGATAACGTTTATAGGAGAGGAGAAAGCAGTCATGACAGATTGATAAGGCCTGGGGTTGTGTTCCTCCTCTGTCCTCAGGGACACCCAGAGAGCAGCAGTTGTGATGCATTTGTTACTTAAGCAATATACAAAACATGCACATATTCCCTCCCACAAACACACTCAGCTATTTATCTCCTCTCTTATCCAGAAGGTTAATGTCCACATCTTCATCATGTCTGCTCAGCTTTGTTGAGACTCCCACAACTTAAGACAGATCGAGCCGCAGAGAGAAAACACAGAGGGGAACAGATGCAGTAAGACAGAGATAGGGGGTTACCAGATCGGAATAACGACAGAAGGGAAAACACACACAGTAATGCACGAAATGAATGATTCTTCTGTGTCAATGACAAGGGACCTTGCAGTCTCTTTCTGTCATAAACATCAATCGTTAGTGAGCAATCAGATGCAAAATGGTAGGCAGAAAACTCATATTTGAGTTTTCTCTGATAACAGACGGAAGCATCAGCTTGTCACAGTCAATTTCAATCTTTTTACTCGACGTTGCCTCCACTATCCAACTTTGATGACTTCGGGCATTTACATTTCCTGTATCAAGCACTTGAGAGTCATTCACAGTTTGAGAGCAACTTGAGTTTACTAAGTGGGTAACTATTGATTTTTATGGGTGCCCTGTTTATTTTTTGTCCATGTGAAAGTCATGTACAGGGATTTTTATAATTGCCCTCTACACGTTTTCTTTGGCGACCCACTTTGTGACAGTAGGCAAAGAACTAAAATGTCTTTTCGAAGTTCAGTTGACAATTTTAAAATGGACAGTTGTTCACTTTGGAAAATATGCTGCTGAAACGCAGGGTAGTGTTTGTTTTTATTGGACAGCATAATAACTAAATTATTAAAAGTCATTATGTAAAATGTACCCAGTCAAATAAATCATTATTAGTCCGATTCATTTGAAGGGCTGAAACACTGTTTGTGTTGCACTGGTCTAGGGCCCTAAAAGTCAGGCTCTATTGCTGTAAACACTGAAAAAAAAGATAGTTGTAGCAACAAACATGCGTTGCTTGTGTCTACAATTTCTTTAATATGCAGTGGTATGGGTATTAATAAATAGTAATGATGTCAGTGAATATCAAAACAACATTGATAATAAAAGTAACAGTAATTATTGCTGACATTTTGTTTTCCTATATTTAGATGACAATAACTGCACTGAGTGATGATTCAGTGATGAATCTTCTTTTTGATTAATTTTGTAACTATTATGTTTGGGTTTTACTTGATCTCCATGTTTGAGCCTTTCCACAGCTTTACCCTCGGTACCGACATGCAAAGCTCTTTATTGTAGTTCTAAATGTTCAAGTTTAAACGCACTTCCACCCATTAAATGTAAAGTTCTTAATCTTTAGAGAAAATGCTTGAACAAATGTTTGTGTTGCAAATAGAAAGTTACATTTTTATCATCTAATCTGTTTGGTGCAAATCTGTCAAATTGGTTTTAGGATCATTAATAAAGCAGGACGGGTCCAAACTACCAGAAACAATTAGATCTGCGTACAGGATCATCAATAAGGTTATTTCATCTAAACTTTGTTTACTATACTTTTCAATCTTAAATCCTAATCATCCTGACTGCAGCCTACAAATGAACAATTCAGTAAAGATATCTTATGCTTTTACAAGGGACTTTAGGTTAAAGTGGTTTTGACAGTGACATTTACAGTTTTATAAAGATGACAATGGAAAACAACCATCAAAAATTATTAGAAGGACTGGACTTTGTCAAACACTAGTTTCTTTTTGACAATAAGAAACACACAGATTTTTAATCCAGGCATGGTTTCACATTAGACCATGGATCAATTTATCCATTTTTTTATTCTTTTTAGCTCTCGTTTGTGAGTTTTTCTATTTGTTGTGAAGAGATCCTCATGTCTCCACTCTCCACAGGCTGGTTCCTGTTAGTCTCCTATCATCTTAATATCTCTGGCTTTATGGAGAGACTGCAGGGAGGCACATTAGCGATGCCCTAGGAACTCTCACGAGAGCGACAGATAATGCAGTGAGTGTTTGTCTGGGTGAGAAACAGAAAGCATTTATACACCTCTTTCTTTCTCTCCCTTCATCTCTTTATCTTCAGAACCCCATGTGTCTCTGTTTATTCTCCCCTCTTCGTCTTCAAAAACAGCTCTGTGACTTTGCCTGGATCCCTCGTCTCTTTCCGTTGTCTCGGTCCTTCTCCTCTCCCCATCCACCTATCCATCAAATTAGTTTAAGAACCACCGCTTATTCCTAGCCCTGTCGTAACCTCCCATCTCTGTGCCTCCAACATGTTTTTGTCCCTCTCTTTCTCCCATTATTTTGTTCTCCCCACTTTCTCCTTGCTCTTTTATATCTCTCAGTCTCAGGGGCCTACTCTTTATCTTTCTACCTAATATGTCTATCTACCTTGCTTTTGCATGGTTGGATCTCTTGCTTTAGCAGGCTGCTCTTTTCCTCCCTCTCTCATATCTGCCTTGCACACATTTTACTTGCATTCTTCAATCGTTTGGTCTCAGTGGCCTTCTCTCTCTTTGCTCTATATCGGACCATCTATCTCGTGTCTCCATGACTCTTTCCTGGTATCTAATCTCTTTATGTTCTTATTAGTTTACACTGTAATCTGCCCTTTCATGTATGTTAAATGTAAACTGCCTCCCTCTGATCCCTATCTGAAGCACAGTTTGACTTGTACTGTGTTTCCTTTCCATCAATTTTGGATCTTTAAGAGGGTGGCATGCATACCAAAATAATAAATGCCTGTGATCACTGAGATTATTTTAGTAATTTATGGTTAGAGTTGAGAAGATGTGGGTAAAATGTATGAAGTGGGAAAATGAGGAATCATTTTCTGTATGAATGATATTTAACGCGTAGAAGAACTTTGTGACAAATTTTGGGGATAGGTTGAGAACCCTCATGGGTTTTCGAGATGAAGGCTAGCAACACATTTTAAGTTTAGATAACAGGATGTAGCAGCTCCAACACAATGGACAGGCACACTGGGGCACAAGGAGCACAAGCAAGCAGTGTAACCCGACCAAATGAAAGAAATGTGAGCAACAACATCACAGTTACATACAGCTACTTACTACAACCACATTCACGGTTCTGCTATGAACTCACTTGTTTCCATAATGACTGTTTTCGGATATTAGTTAAAGAGCGACTACTACTTTTTTCCTATTTTACAATAGGTGAAATAAATTGGGCAACTAAACTCAGAATCTAATCACGAACCCTCCTCAGTGGAACACAGATAACCAATTCACAGTGGCAAGACCAAGACAGCAGCCTGTACCAGGTCCAATTGTTGCCACATGCCCAAAGCATAGGGAATATGAAGTGGGTTGAATCCTCCAAAGGATGTCCGCTTTTTCACCAATGTTCCTATATCCTGGGGGTGTGGCTGCAGATTCACCTGTAAGAGGGTCATGGTTATTTGGCATATGTTCCAAACATTTAAGTATTTAGTGTTTGTCGCTTAATGTGAGAGAAAGAGCCCTACATTAGAAGAAAGTGTGGTAAATAACATAATATTTGACATTAGAATAATTTTTTGCCAAATTTAGATTCTGTGGCCTATAATTTTTTGTGTGAAAATATTAAAATCTGATGTCCTATTGAAGCAAATTTTAAAAAGAGATATTCTCTAAGAAAAGCTAAAACATCAAATCGAGCTTTAATCACTCTATCCTAATTGAGAAACATTTAGACTATTTGCTAAGATTCTTTCGGATCTTAGCTAAAAAATGAAGGTAAACTCAATAGTAACTCCTAACCACCCTGCTATCTAGCAGGGTGGTTTCACAGAGTAATTTGTTGTCAGAATTTTACTCAGTTGAATGGCCTCCTAGCTTTCTGAGATGGAAAAGCCAGAGTATGCAGGAATTTACCCCAGAACTTGCCACTAACCCCACTTGTTGAAACAGAGAAGCCAGCCCAGTCACAGACCTTTCATTATAAACAAAAAAAATAGTAGAGAGGGTGACCACCATGCAGTTCCTGGGAATGCAAATATTTATTCTGACCTGGTCTCATCACATCAAAGCTCTGGCAAAGAGAGCTCAGCCGTGCATTCACTTCTTGCACCGGACTAGAAAGGTGCATCTTTCCCCTATGTTCTCACAACGTTCAACACAGGCACCATAGAGAGATTCCTGACAGGCTGCATCTCTGTCTGGTCGGGAGCCTGCCATGTGTCTAAAAGAAATGTTTTTGAGATGTTGGTGAGGAAAGAAGAAAAATTAACTGTTCTCACTCCTTTGGTCTGGGAAGAGACTACACAGCCTGTGGAGTAGAACAGCCAGGTTCTGCAACAGTTTCTTCCCCTACGCCATAGGATTGCTGAACTCATATTCACCCCCAGCGCTCTCCCCACTCCCTCCTTCTCCACCACTCACCTAAGATTGATCACTTATTGCTCAATGGGTGTAACACTACTATTTTTCTTTCTTCCTTTCTTTCTTTGCATGTGAAATATGAATATATATAAATAACTGTCAAGTAGTTCACAATGTGCAAGGAAGAGTGGGTTTACAAGTTCTAGTAATTTTGACATGATGTATATTTTATACACTTATTCTTTAGGGTTAGTTTAGTTAAAATTCTCCTAATTTTACATGGCAAAATGCTGCTATTCCTTTTGTTTTGGTTGATTTATTTTAATCTTTTCTTGATGTCACATCAAGAGTAATGTTTTTGAGAGGATTTCTTAAAGTACTGCAGAACTACCTTGAATAGACTCATCTGTGAATTAACTAATAAGAAGGCATACAATAGGCTTACATTTTGAAGGCATGCAATCATCATCATAAGGGTTTTTAAAAGTTTTTTCCAGCATCTAAAAGAAGGAATATCAAAATGTATACACACCTACGCTGATCATTTTAGCATGTAATTAAAATAAATAATTTTGTAACCCCTAATATAAAACATTACATTATTATTTGATGTTAGTGATGGGAAATATTATTATTCTTTCATAATCTCCATTGATAGGACGATAATCTCTACCCATTTTCAGACCCAACTTTCAAAATGCCTTTTCACCATGGCAGAGTCTGCTTTCTGGAGTAGCTCACTCCTATCCTGTACCCTAAAACAGACAGAAGAACTGTATTCTGGTACAGTTAGGACTGCCGCTCTTTGCAAGTTTTCTCCATACCCTAACTTAGTTCGCTTGCAGTATGAATGCAAGCAGGGCCAGCTTATCAAAAGCAGGAAGAAAAGATGTGAAAAAGGAAGAGTGCAACAGAGTTAAAGAAAAATGACAAGCAGAAAAGCAAGAGGACAAAAGAATGCAAACCCAAAGATGAAGGAGTTTAACATATCTCACAGGGATATGTGGTGCATTTAAGAGGTAAAGGTAAGCAACTACGTTTTAAACACCAAAGTAGCAAATAAACCCCATGGGACAGATGGTCATCTTGTTTTTTTGTCTTCTCGAATTAATGTTGGAGCAATACTGCCACTAAAATATGTTACAACTGCATGCTGTGGTGTGGCCCATTCTAAAATCCCCATGTAAAAGGAAACTGGATCATCTGAGTGTACTGAATGATTTTCTTTTTTTCTTACCAATCATTAGACCAATCCCGGGACCATAACAGAGCTTTTCATTACCTCAGGAGAAAAAATAAGGGGCTTCATACCATCTATAAAAGAATTATGAAATTGTGAAAGTGACCTAAACTTTGCTAGAATCTGAAAAACTGGGATAACAGAGCACATTGTGGTGAGGAAAACCTTCTGTTTTCCTCCAAGCACACTGCAGACAAGCCAAATAAAACCAAAACAACTTTATTCAGGTTTTCAACTTTCATTGATATATTACATTACTAGAAGGTGTATAGTCAATGAGATGAGCTGCACTGACCTAGATAGATGATGGGAAAAATAACGAGAACTGGCAGGAAATAAAGGACAACGACCTTGTTATTTTAGTGCAGAATTAACAGGTTTAACTTTATTTTCTTCTGTTGCTTTTGTCTAAAATCAAGCAGATTAAAAAAAAGGTAATCCCACATTTTCCCATGGATTGTTTACCACATATCATTAAGTAGCAGGTTTTAATAAGCCTACCCCAACCACTGGGAAAACTAATTCCTCAGTCTAAAAGGGTTCTGGTTGTTAACAGTATTTAATAGGAAATAAAGCAAGATGAACTCTTACTAAGTATGTTAATTATTAAAGAATGAGTTTAACAAACGTTCTGGTAAAGTATTCACTTGTTTTAAATATCATACTGTATGTACATAGTTTTAAGTTGTATGAAACCGCCTTGATCTAATTTCTACAAAGAAAGACGCTGCAGATAGACTGAAGCAGGATAATGATTTATTTTAACAGCTTCCAGTTAATAGGATCCACCTCCCTCACAGTTCAGAGGATAAGTCTCCTTTGCTTGTGTCTGCATACCGCTTATAAACATCTCTTCACAGGTCATCACTAGTAGTATCATCTATTAAATGAAAAACTCCCAGTAAACAGAAGGGGGAAAGAAGAAGGCTAAGTTCATATCAATAGTTGTGACTCTAATTGGCTTGACTGTGTGATAAAGGGCAAAATAACTAGCACAGCCCGACTGTCTCTGAACCACAGAAATGGTGTGCACAAAAACCCACACACTCTAGTAGTAGGTCGATGACCATAAACAACCATAATTAACATTACTGAAGGGTAATCTCAATCAGTATTTGTGTATCTATGCATTTCTGACTATAAGTCACATCTACTGGTGCATCCCCTCAGGTCAAGGCCGATGGACAGATGCGCCATAAAAAAATGGCCTCTGCCAAAACACACTCATCTTTCTTCCTGTTTTTTAACTAACACAATCCATCTCCCTGCATATCTGTCAAGCTCATCTTATAGATGGCGATACAGCGAACAACACTCATAATTACAGAGGAGGATGAACGGCTCACAAACAACTCCACAGAGGAGAGGGCACAGAGAGCAAAAGGGAGAAGTAGAGAAAAAGAAAATCTGTTATAGGTTGGTTTGAAGAGAGTTTAGAAAATAGAAAGAAATGAGAGGGAAAGAAAGAAAGACAGTTAAGAAATGTAGAAAAGAAGAAAAAAACCCAAGATGAGAACTTGTCAGATGAGAACAAAGAAGTAAAGGATTGGCTGTGACAGAGATGTTTTGTGGGATTATGGGGGAGAGAGAGAGAGAAAACAACAGAGGCTTCACAGACCCTCAGGGAGATATTGTTATATTTGAAACTGTGGATGAAGTGGGAAAACTGACAGCTTAGGTGTGAAGATTCGAAAGAAGCAAAAGTTTAAGTCAAATTGTCACAATGATACTTAACTTCACCTCATTAAACAGGTACTGCTTAATAAAGCAAGCAAACAGGCCAGAGATAGCATCTGCTATAATCTCACTGACTCAGAACTTAATGAGGAAAAATATCATGTGTGAATCTGATAATTATTCAACTTCATCTGCATGTGACATTTTCATCCTTGTTCCTTCAAGCAAAGAACATCATGTTTCTGACAACATTCAGAGAAATAAAAGACTTGAAAAAATCTGAAGCACCTGTGATTTTTACAGCTTGTGACAGTTTGCCAAAGCAGATATAGTCAGGAATAGCTCCCACTGAAGAGGTAATAAAGCCAAAGGAAATGACAAATTTAAAAAATATCCGTCAAGCCCCATGACAATATGATCATTTAGCTGACGTGTTTGCCTTGTAAACAAACACTAAAGAGGATTAGTATTTTTCAAAGCATGAAAATGGAATGGATTTTTTTCTGATTTAGTAAAAGAAAACAGGACATGATAAACCAGTGTGTGTAATTTGAATGTGCTCTCCTTTTCATTTTCAGAGAACTGTCAGAATTTTGCCAAATTTAGATAACTAGGCTAATCCCAACAAAAGTCAAAGGTAGTTAAAACAAATACAAATAATTATGATTAAACTAATTTTACAACTGAGTACTGGTGTACAGAGCTTTCAAAAGCATTCGCACCAACTGAACCTTTCTGCATTTTATTAGTCTATAGCCAACGATTTAAATGTATTTTATTGGAATATTGCATGCAAAGCAAAGAAAGACGTATATATTGTGACATGTTTGAAAAAATATATGCAGTTCGAGCTCTTACAAAATAGAAAAAAAAAATGTGAGTATGTTTAAAATCCTTTTGAATTCAATATTCTCAAATGAAATCCTGTACAAAAAGACTATCTACCGAAGACACATAAATTGCCAATCTAGTCTTCTAATTGTAATATAATCTCAGTATAAATACATGTATCCTGTTTTATAGAGAAAGTTATAGAGTAAACAGCACCATGAACATTTGATTATGCAAATGTTACCAGTAAACATTGCCATCAAACATTGCTTAGAAAAGTAGGTCCTAACATTAGGAACATTTTTTCTAATGTTAAAACCTAATGTAGATACTCAGAAGCAATCTAATGCAACACTTAACTTTGGTATATTAAGGCGAGCATACATTTTACAATGTTTTCAATCTTTGTACTTAGCAAGAGCTCAAACTGTATGAAGAAACCGCAGGGTTTAAAAGTTCACAGCTCACGATATCTGTTCTTAGACTGTACGTCTCGATGCTCTGATACAATCTGCTCACACTGTACGACCACAATCCACACAATGGATTCAGCCCAGTAGAGAGGCGGTGCTGGTTGGACTCGTTTATGAAGTAAAGTCAGAGAAGTATGACAACGCCCTTGTTTGCACATGCGCAAGATGTGAGGTTGAGGTAAATCGGCTCGTAGCTCTGCCTTAACTGCAACTGAAAATTCAGCCCATAAGGGAAAAAAAACAAAACATCTATGCTGAACCCTTAGACTTGCAATGATTTCAATGTTGTTTTGTGGGTCTGTGGTTAACTGAATGATTCATGATTCTACTATTGGAGTTATTAGCTATGCCATAAAGTCCTGGGAACGTTTTATCACTGTTAATCCTTTTCTACATATATAGACAAAGGTTCTCGCTATGTTTCACTAAAGTCCACAAGCCTGAGAAATGGGCTTGTTATACTAAGATGTCAGTATTTTTTTACTGACCCGTTCTTAGATTTCCTTTAGGTTTAGACATATGTGCTTCTTTAGGAAAACATTTTTGTTACTTCATGCTGTCAGACAGCCCCTTTAAGGTTTTTTAAACTCTCAAGTTCAGGCAATAATCAAGCATTGGTGTAGCACAAGAAATATATATGTAAAAAATGTGTCGGTCACTGTTAATTATCGTTTAATAGCAAAGTAAGTGGATTATCATTTTCACGCAGCTTGGTTTGGATAGCCTTATTCACTTTCTAAATCAAATCATGATTTAAAAACGGCAGAATCTGTGGGAAAATTTGAAAAACTTCTGTTCCTAGATGCTCATCCTGTAGATGTGTGAATCTGGGAGTGACAAACCCAAAAAGACATGCAGCTATAGATGAGGTAAAAGATGGTTTTACAATGTATCGTCTCAAAGGGTTGAATACAAATGCACATACACCCTTCTACTTGGAAACACAGTGCACAAACAGCAAATACACTTGTATCTTTGCATCAACAGCTGGCATGCCCACACCCCCTCTATTGCCGTGAAATTTCTTTTATGCTGCTACGACACAAGACAACAGAGAAATTCTCTTGTGTGTCTATCAATTGTCAAGGAAGCTCTTTCTGGAAAGCTCTTTCTGGAATTTGGCTTTGTGTTACTCATAAAGGGGACATGAATCCTGCTGACAACTGGTTGCTGTGCTCATCATTGCAACATTTCATTGTCAGAAGCATGATGGATTTGAGGCTTTTATCCTTAAAGTCATATTTTTTTCTTCAATTTTGACTCTGTTTCCTTTCTTCTTTATGGTCAAGCTGCGCTGCAACCCAAACAACCGCTGCTTCATTTCCATTTCCACTGTTTGTGTCGTCTCAAGTGGTATAATCAAACATTGTTCCCTTCAAATCTCATGCAGGGTAAAAATTATTTAAGGAAAAAAGGAAAGTTACACAGCAAAAAAAACTCCTAAAAAACAATCTCAAACATCGTCAAGTAAGACAGAAACCTGTCAGCGTTCTTTTCTTTGAGTGTGTCTATGTGAATGCAGAGTATGGAAATTCAGCTTTGCTTGTGGTTTATCTTTGGTGATATATGGGTGTCACTCTCAGAGGAAATCACTGACAGCACAACATCAAAATATTCTGGCCTTGTAAATTACAAGCATGTGTTGTTGTTCTGCTGGTTGGATTGATGCATATTATACTTTGAAGATTTCATCAATGCATCAGCCTTGGGAAACTCTTACAAATATTTATTGCAAACCACAAGACTAAAAGCAACAGCTTTGGAAAGAGAAGTTGGGAGGGTTTTTGACAGCTAAGAAATTTCACAGGACTAAAAGATGTCTTTCAAAGAGAACAAAAAATAACCCTTGACTCTCCTTTCGGTTTGTGTCTACTACATTTTTTCCTGATTTTTTTTCATTTTTTCCATCTTGCTCTTTGTTTGCAGCTGGTTCTCAGGTGAAGAGGTTGACCTCGGGACACCAGCCACTAACCCACAGGGGTTTTGCCAAGTGCACAAAGACCTGGCAACCTTCTTTATCTTATTCTACCTCTCTTACACACTCTATCTCCATTTTCAACTTTGTCTGCTCTCAGCTGCCTCCCCTTTCCTCCCCTTTGGTATTCCCCACTCACCATCTCTGCATTGGCTCTTCTCTTCTCTGTCCTGCTGTCTGGAGCTATTGATTTCTCTAAAGGTTGGCTGCAGCTGCCTTGAGTTTACAACTTTTTTTAGATTTCACTTTCTCTTTCTATCATAGATATATCTTTCCTGCTCTGTGCTCCTAATCATCCAACTCTAGAATGTACAATGGAAGGCAGAAATATTAAAACTCAGCCAGTCTGCATTCAAGGTGCGGCCTTTCATCTTCTCTCTAACTATTAAGGAGGACGGCTGGGAAATATCTTGCAGAATCAAATCTTACTTATTGTTCTCCGAAATCCTCAAAGGAAATCTTGTAAAAAAACAAAATGTATTTTTTTAACATGTCTTAAAAGCATGAAAGGATAAGATCTGTAGGTCCAGAAACATGAAGGTAGCTACTTTTGTGTTCAATTATGTGAGATCAACAGATCAGATAATTCAAGCTAATATCCAGACTTTCATTATTGTTTCTACCCGTAGGTAAGTAAGTAGTATTTATGTGAACCTTTTTTACAATGAGAAAATCAATAATTACTTTAAAGACACAGTTTGTGAGTTTTTTTTTTACTGAAAAAGCCTTTTTATTTGACCCTTACGACTAAAACATAATTTAATAAGCAGACTGACACCTCAGCAGTTCAGCGCCGATGCATGTTTAAGCCTGTAGCCTATTTTCATTAATTTACTTTGGAAGGTCCCGCATTGTTTGGCAGATATCAAATAATGTGCATCCGTGTTGAATGGGACTGACCTAGCAAACAATAGAAGCATGATATTCAAGATAGATTTGTGGATACTCAAAAGCAACTGGCATCCAGTTCAACTCAGACACCATTGGCAACTCCAGGTAAGGTCAAAAAAGTAAAAAAAAAAAAAAAAAAAACAAACAAACAAAAAAAAAAAACAGTATCACATAACTAATTTAAATTAAAGCATAATTGAAAAGATGTTGCAATTTGACACATATTAAAACACAAATATAGTTATTTTAAAAGCATATTAACAAAAGAAACACTCTTTAATAACAATTAGGCTGATTTTTGATTAGTTTATCTGTCAAGACAAGGTGATAAGAAAAGAGGTCCATGCAGCAGTGATTCCATTTGGTTTCATATCTGATCTTTCTAACTACAATTGAGATTTAGTTTTAAGAGCTAAGAGCTCAAGTTGGAGCACATTTAACTTTTGTCTACCCTGTATGGTCAGCGTCCCTGGTATATTACTGAACTTTTAAAGATCTTCAATTAAATCATAAACTGAATATGTGATGTGTGTTCTGGTCATTTCTTTTAGGCACAAGTTACTTGAATTAAGCAGAATTGGACCTAAAACAGAGCCTTGGGGTAATCCACCTACTGGATGAATAGTTTAAAGCATTGTGATTTACTTATATACTAAATAATTATTAATTAAGTACAAACCACTCAAAACACTCCAAAAGTTGTAATAAAGTGAACTACACTTTCTTTTTACATGTTTTTTTTGCTAGCTTAATAGTGTGGTAATTTTTAGAGTTTTTAAAAATCATTACTAAAGAGATCAGTAGAGCTAACTAACATCAACAGTTTGAACAGTAAATAAAGGCTCTGCAGGCAGATGACAACAACAGATGATTTGGTAGCTTAGTGGAATAAGATTTTTCAATCATTTTGGGAGTTCAGTAACCAAAGAGTCTATTTTTTGAAACCCTTGGCTATACATAGATGCCTAATTAGACAGTTTAAACCCCCAAAATGGTCACATGGATACCAGGGTTAAATTATAAGACCTCTTTATCAGGCTTCAAATCTGGCCCTTGAAGTCCGTTACCCTGCACATTTTAGATGCATCTCAGCTTCCACGCCTTAATACCGTTGTTAAATTATCTCCTTAGTATGCACCCATGTTCTCTAGAGTCCTGCTAATGACCTGATTCTTTTACTAAGGTGTGTTGAAGCAGAGACACATCTAAAAGGTGCAGGACACCGGCCCTCGAGGATCGTAATTGAGGAAGCCTGACCTATATGATTTGTTGAAACTGCAAACAACTTACTCAGTTGTCTATACTTGTTTATGTGTTTTTGTTCAGCATTCCAGAGATCCTGATGAACATCTCTAGTAGCCAATTCCCAATTCCATATCACTGAAAAACCAGCTAATTAAAGCATAAAAACTTTTTATTAAAAAAATTATTTCTATAATTACAATTTGTGCAATTTGATGGTTAATGGAAACACAGCTATTGTTGTAGTTGGACAAAACCCACTGAACAGTTGCTGGTCCATTACAAGGACACACAGGACATGCAATGGTTCACACCTAGATTCCCATCTAGGAGCACAATGAATATGTTAGTAATTTAAAAAGATGAAACTATCCTGCTGAGTACCCAGCAATTAAAGACTACTATTTTCTTGTGCTAATGGAATTATTTCTCAGGTTCAAACTAGTTATTTACAAAGGTCTGATGTTATCATTATTGTATATTCTGCTGAAGAGGTTCATGGAAATCTGATAAGGTCAAGGTGCAGTTCAAATAAGAGTCTATGGACAATGCTAAAGTTATGCTTCGTCTTTCGTCTAACCCAAAAACCTAGGTCATAATGTTTGATCAAGGATTTTTTTCACAACCACCCAACTTTTTCTTTCTCAGAATCATAAAATTTTTAGACTATGTGTTTGCAAGGGCTCAAGAGCAGAGAACTGTCTTTTTTATCTTTGTTGCAGGGTTATAAGGTCTGAGCAGCCTAAAGAAGATAGGTTGCTATATTCTGTACTGTATTTAAGCTCTGATTGCATTATGAAGAGAATATTTTTACTTCTAAAATATACCTCACTGCATCTAGAGTTTAGTAACTATGCATTATATTCAAATTCTTTTGGTTGTTAGTTTGATTAAACTAAAGCATGCATGAAAGGAACTATTACTTACACAGTTAGTACCTGGCCATTAACTAACGGTGTTTGTGTACCCTAAAGTAAAGTGAAACATGTTAAGCAGTTACTAAGAAACTACTCATTGCCCACTCATTACCTGACTGTTAACTAATCTTTTTGTGTACCCTTAAGTAAAGTGAAACTACCCCTTAGTTCCTGCTTAGTTGCTCCATGTTTCCAAGCTAACTATGCAGCTGGGCTTGGTGATCCCCAGTAATTAATGGTTCACTACCCATTAGTTCCCAGTTAGTCCCCTAGGCGCTCTCTAGTATTTAATACAATTTTGTGTACCTTATTTTAAAGTATTACCACAAATTCTTCTAGATACGGTAACTTGTATCATTTTTGCTGTCACAAAGAGATGCTCAGAGGAGCAAAGAAACTCAAAGTCAGAATCACTTAAGATGCTTCCCTATAGATTCCACATGACTTTACTGCATAAATCTGCATATTAATAAAGTGAGAAAAGGTACTGCTGAAACTGCTATAATGTCACATATGTGCAAATTGAAGCTTAAAATAAATATTTTATAGGACAGCAATAAGTATCTAAATAACATAGTCGGACGGATGGATGGACGGAAGGAAGGACGGATGGACAGACAGACAGACAGATAGAAAGATTAGGTTCAACAGATTATCGTGATTTCTACTGGAGTTTGGCAGGTTATGCATACCCTCAGAGTATGCCAAGATATTTTTTATGTTACTGCCTTTGTAATAAAGATCTTCACAAGTGCTGATCCAGACCTTTAGCTTATAGGTTTAAAGACTCTCTCAGGACACGTTTATTTTCTGACAGTGTAGGGTTATAACAGTGACAACTTCATTTTTTTTCTCTACACTACACATACAACACTCACACAAATCTACTGATATTTAGCATTTTTATGAAAATTCATCATGGAACTAAAGCACACCATGGCCTTTTACATATTGACTTAACTAGACATTCTCATATTCTTCTATAAAATTTCTAACCTTTTTCAGTACATATTGCTTGACATTATGTTCTATAACAATGTATCGCTATTAAAACAACAAAGGGCCTGATTGAATCCTAAATTTCTTAGTTTCTTTACTTCTTCTAGTTAAATAGTTATCTCCATTATGCTTCATTATGACATTATGAGATTAGGATTCACCTAGCAATTAATCAACTATACCTGGCTCACAGGCACAGGGAATGTAGTGGATGTACTTTGGCCATATCCTGTGATGCTGATAGCTTTATTTTGAACAGTGTCCTACAAAACAAGACGCAGAACGCCACTAACTGTCAGAGCAATTTAAGGGAGGAGAGAGGTACCTAGGTCTCAGGTCAAACCATCCAACACTGTGAACATCAGTATTTTCTCCATGACAGACAATCAGATCTCTGACATTATCATTTTGAATGAGAAAGGAAGTACACTCCAGATCAAAATCTTAAGACTAGTCAAAAAATTGCAACAATTTGCATTTTGCACTATTGGATCTTAAGAAGGTTTTAAGTATCACTATGTTAAAAGAAGAACTCAGCGTAAGAGACAAAACCTTTTGAGTGGGGAATTAATTGAAAACTGTATTTATAGTCAAATATGATTTTTTTCAGCTGATCAAAAGTTTAAGACCATCAAAGTGTCAAAAAAGGACTCAGTAATGAGTAACTCCACCATTCTTGTTAATGCCTTCAAACAATCGTTTAGGCATGCTTGATGCCAGTGTTTCCAGGAGGCTAGTGGGAATGTTGCTCCAAGTGTTGAAGATGGCTT